>JAJAGP010004750.1:0-40000 GCA_025084515.1 Ancistrus triradiatus
TGTGTGTGTGTGTGTGTGTGTGTGTGTGTGTGTGTGAGGCACATGCCAACATGGCGGCCGGTGCCCAGCTGGCAGCTTGATTTTTGGATCTGTGCTGAACAATCCTCTTAAGGAACCCAGGGGCTCGGTTTATTTGACGTTTTTTTATCAGCTGCAGCAGAAGTGAAATCATTCCGCTTTTGCTGCCGTTGTTCAGGCTGGGCGATTCATTTCGGACCGCGTTCCGCCTTTTGAAAATGAGACGACGCCTCACAGCTATCGCCTGCGAGCTGTTTCTTCATGAATTATGCAAAACCACGCTAACCGGGCCTGAAAAGAAAACAGAGCTAACGCTGTGCTGTTGTGACCATCTCATCATCATCATTATTATTAGTATTATTATTATTGAAAGAGGATAATGACATAATAACCAGCTTCGTTTAAGCAGGAATGGATAAGGCTGTTTAAAACAATACTGCACTTCCTGCTTATTTTGGTTTCATTCATTTTTGGAATAATATTTTTATATCACGTTTAACATGAGAAGCAGGTTAAAGCCCTTTACAAGAAAACAAAAAATAAGAAGAAGGTTCATTATCCACCATCCAGACACAGGGGGCACCTTCACTACACACCCCTGCCTCTGCTGGGACCATTTCTAGGGGCTTAGCGGAAGGAAATTTGTTGTCACGGCGCCCCCCGTCTAGCCAGCCTCCATCTCGTGCATTTGCAGTGGTGTCATGAGCCGTATCATCTTCAGCAATGAATCCAGGTTCTGTTTGGGATCTGACGACAGTCGGTCACCCCTAGCAGTGATACGAGGGACACTAACAACTCAGCGGCCACACGTGTTGCCTCTCATGGCATTTTTCAGCAGGATCCTGCTCACCCAGATTGCAGCTCTTCCTTGGCCTGCCCGGTTACCATTCAGGCACTCAAGGGAACAGCTATGAGTGTGCAGGATCTACAGGAACAGCTGGAACATCTGTGGGTAAATGTGCCACACCTTTGCCCTGTACTTAAGTGTCACTGGGATACTGGTTTTGTTACGATGAAGCGTATGGAAGATGGTTATGCTATTTAAGAAATGTAGGATGCAGTCGCCATGGTTACAAACGTAATACTTTGAATGACTGCGATCCTTGAGCTAGTTGCCAGTTGCTCTGGAAGTAGCTAACCTTCACCCCGGAGCTCATTATGGAACATTTTCCGTGGCACCGAGCTCATAAACAGGAAGTGCTCTCGGCCCCGAGCTCTTTATTTAAGCCTGATGGATCCGCGTCCCAAACCGATCGATGAAGCTCTTTCACTTACCTTCTCTGTGATATTCGTCTGTCACCGATGGCGTTCCGTAGCCGCCGGCTGATTTAGGTCCAAACAGCCGTATTGATCCAGTCAGTGCTGATGGATCTGCCATTACCGAGGAACACGGGGGCGAGAGGCGGCTGCTCACGCACCCTCTTCTTTATTTCTGACACTTAATATTGTTCGTTATTTTTGTTTCAGTTCATTTTCTTTCTTTCTTTCTCTGCTGTTGACCTAAAATATCTGGCTTAATCTGACATAAATCACATTTAGCAGCCCAGGTCAACTGATATCGCACACAACCGCTACAGATCTTTGTTTGTTTGTTCTTTCAAATCATAAATTTAAGGCATTAGTAAAAGGTGAAAAACAAAATAAGCAAACAAAACAAAATCAAATATTGCCATGTGCATAATAGTAATAATAATAATAACTGTAATAATAATAATAATAATAATAATAATAATAAATAAAAAATACTACTACTACTACTACTACTACTACTACTACTTATTATTATTAAATTATATATTATTTAAAATGATATATAATTATTTTATAATTATTTACTAATACCAAAACTGAATTATTTGATTTGATTTATTTATTACAGAATAAACACTCATCATTTGGATCATTTAGTTGTAAAACTTAAGCAGCTGCAGTGCCCAATACAAACCACCCAGTTCTTGTTTAATAAGAGTTTAACCTGCAGCTTTGTGGGGGTTTGGTGAGCAGTGGCCACGTCTCCTGTCGATGGATCTTTAAACGATGTGTTTGTGGTTAAACGTCTGTTTCTGTCAGTCCAGGCTGTTTTATAACCTGAATCAATCGAGCTGAGAGACTCTGGATCTCCTCCTGTACAGCTTCAGATTGATTTCCTTCAGCTCCAGCTGGTCTGTAACTGTTACAGCTAAGTCTACAAGGGTTACCTCTGGAATAGCTGATACAGTGCAGGCTCAGTGCACCGACTCCACAGCTCCACAGACCCCCGGTTCCATTCCTGATCTGTACTCTGTGGAGTTTGCATGTTCTCCTGCCCATGTCTCTGTTGGTTTCCTCTGAGTACTCCTCCTGTTTCCTGTCACATTCCAAAGACATGCATCGGGTCAATTGGTGTCTCTAGTTACTGCTCTCTGGTGTGGGCAGCATTAGCTATAGCAGCATAGCTAGAAAGAGGAGAACTGGTAGGAAACACAGCCAAGAGGGATCACATGAGACATTGGCAACCCCACGGGAGGCAGAAGACAGCAACCCAACGTCTCTGATCACCATAAGACTCTTTGACTATGAACCCCCAGCTCTGCCCTTATTCTAAGGCAAGGATGCATGAGTCAAGATCACGAGGGACCGAAGCCCAGTTCAGCCATACCGACCACTCGACACTCCCGGCTAGCGGACAAGCAGGCAGGCTACATGACTCCAACTCCGGCCCCAGCAACCCAACCAATGCATCCTGGTCTAAATCTAGTCAAAGCCCTGCGTAAATAAGTAATGGTCTTTAGCCTAGACAAATAAAACTTTGGAGGGTGTCCTGAATCTCTCTCGAACGAAGTGGGAAGTTTTTCCATAGTTGGTGGGCCATGTATGAAAGCCCTTCCCCCGTCTGTGACTTTTTTAATTCTAAGGAACTAAAAAGTCTGCCACACTGCTAATGAAGTAGACGTGCTGGATTGTAAGATTAGATTTATACTATTTATTTTCATGATCAAAAAAACCTCTACATTACTGTATATACGGAGTTTGGTGCACAGGCTTATGCTGGTTAAAGGGTTTGAGGTTTTTTTTAAGCCTCTCTTCTTTATAAATCAGGTGCTGTCTGCATCGTCCCAAATTAGAATGAATTGTAAGTGGAAGTATTTAATCAGAGCAGTATTTGGGACGCAGCAATGGAGAAATGAAAACAGTGTGTGTGATGAACGATGAGGGAAACCAGAGCGCTGCAGCCGATCGATACCATTGATCTGTGGAATAAAAAAAAGTGCACAGCAAAACAATAAGCTCGCTCTTCATTTTACACAATGGCCCTGATAGAGAGAGAGAGAAAAACTTCATCACTTCTTTATTTATTCGCTTATCTGTCATTTATTTGCTTAATATTAATCTCATATCCTTACACAGTTATATTTTCTGTGTTTATTATTTTATTTATTAAAACATATTTTATTTTATGTACTTTACACTTTTTTCATATTATTTCAAGAAGACACAGGGGGCAGGTGTAAGCACGCCCTGGACGGGGCACCACAGGGTTAGGATGGCATTACTGTTACAGATCCAGGGGATGATCCCTCAGTTGTCTGCCTTTCCCTCAGACACAGCCAACCATCCCTGCATGTTACAACTGACTCCACCCGATGGCAGTGCCGGGACTCGAACCCGGTCACCGTAGATATGCATTTAAATAACATTTTATGTTTCATTTCTAATAGTTCCTATTATATATTTATTTACTTACTTAACTGGGATATTTATTATTTATATAGATATTAGGTAGTTTATTAGTGTTAATGAATAACTTATTTTAAGTTATTGTGGTTATTTAATGACTTTTTTATTATTTAACGTTATATATTATTTTATTAATTGAATTATGATTTATTTTATTTTATTATTTATTTATTTTTTATACATAATAAAATTAAAGATAAAATAATAATTTAGGTGGTAATAATATTAATTGTAATACAGTATTTATTTGAATAATCATTTGTATATATTTGTGGCTTTTATTAGTTATTTGTTTGTTTGATTGTTTATTATTATTTGAAATCCTTATATTAACTTATTTATTAATTACCTAAATATTAGTTTATTTGTTTACTTTTGATTGTTTATATTTTGCTTATATTTTATTATTTAGTATTTCATTTTAGTTTAATGTTTATTGTTTATTTTCTTACTTGTTACTTGTTTAAGTTATATTTGAATTAATAATTTTCATTTTCTTTTCATAATGATAATAACCGTAAAAATTAAAATATCAATTGAAGGGTAATAATATTAATTGCAGTACTTGCAGTATTTATTTGAATTATTATTTGTAAATGTTTGTGGCTTTTATTATTTATTTCTTTGTTCATTTATTTATTATTTTATTATTTTATATAATATTAGTATTCATTTCTAATCAATAATTTAATTAATACTATCGAATAATATTTAATTAATAATTTATTTATTTGTTTATCTTTGATTGTTTCTTATTTGTGAACTATTTAGTGATTATGCTTGTTTTCATATTTATTTACATATTGTTTACATGTTTGTCTAAATTCAATGTTATATGATGCTAATTATTATATTCTGAAGCCCATATAATATATTCAATGTTATATTCATTAAAATGTATAATGTGTGTGTGTATATATATATATATATATATATATATATATATATATATATATATATATATATTATTTTGGTAAATATTTTATAAATCTGTAAATATTCTATTTTGTTTTAAAACCCTTATTTATTGATTATTTGCTCATTAGTGCCTCATTTTTAACTACTCAAAAAGTTTATTCCGGCAAAAGCTGAAAGTGAAGAGCGTAACAGTCTTTCCAAATGTGTTTGTGTATTTGTTGGACTTTATTTAGAGTTTGGTTTTCTAAATCTTGACATTTGTTCTTTGAAAGGTCACGCCCAAAACCGGTTTCGCTTTAGCGCCGCTCCTATCAAAGTCTCCGAAGTGCGTAGGAAAGTTAAAGTGAAGAAAAGAGCTAAGCTCCGAAGTAAATGAGTATGCTTTCATCAAGTTTGGATGTGTCGTGTCCCAATTGGCCTCCCAGCGTAAATGTTTGGTATAGCGTTACACAATAGCTTTAATCTGTCAGGAAGAGGCAGGAAGAAGCTTATAGCCATTCAAAGTTTAGAGATTAAAAATTTCCACTTCTATTCGAGCAAATCCTGCGTTGGACCAAGTTAGTGCCGTGCAGCCTCCTCCTCGCTTCTTCCCGAACGTCTCCCCGTCTCCCCGCGTCCTGCTTCCGCTCTCGCTCATGTGGTCAAGGTTATGGGAAGCCAAGCTATAATGAGATCAGATCCCGTTCCTCTCGAAAACTCTCGCCTGTCAAACTTTCTGCACGCAGGAACTCCCAGTGAAAGACGGAACAAAGCTGCAGGATCTGGCAACGCTTCCACATCCTAAAGCTTTCACTGCTGCACTAAATACGAGACGTCAAAACAGTGCGCGACACATGCTAACGACGAGAACTGCTACTGCGCTCACTCACTCTCTAGTGCAGGTGTCTGCAGTGCATTATGGGTAATATACAACAGCCCTCAGTTACCAAAAATAATAGTGTAAGACAACACACACACACACACACACACACACACACACTAACCAGACAATCATACAGTCTTCTTCGTTCTTTCCCCGATCTATTGGTGTGTGTTATTAGTTTTGTCAGTGCTTCTCCAAGTCTGGGTCTTGAGGTTAAGGGACTGGACTGTGGAGCAGAAGGTCCAGGGTTCAAATCCCACCTCTCCCAACCTGCCACTGTTGGGCAAGGACCTTAATCTACAACTGTAAGCTGCTCTGGATAAGAGAACCTGCTAACTATCTAAACGTAGATGAGCCATTCCACCAAATGGGTGTCATTTCCATCCCCAGGACATTGTGTGTAAAAATACTTAACTATAAAAAAATAAAATATTATTAAGCAGTGTCCTGCACAGTGATGCAGATGCAAATTGAAGGTATATCATTTTAAAACATTAATAAAAACTACCTAGAACACTGAAAAATACTATATGTTACCTATCCCCGCACCATTCTTGTTCCTGGTCTAAATCTAGTCAAAAGCCTGCATAAATAAGTATGTCTTTAGCCTAGACTTAAAATTTTGAAAAGTGTCTGAGTGTCGAACGAAAGTGGGAAGTTTATTCCATAGTTGGGGGGCCATGTATGAGAAAGCCTTTCCCCCTGCTGTGACTTTTTTAATTCTAGAAACTAAAAGAAGTCCTGTACCCTGCGAAGAAGCTGAATTGGAAGACTCTAAGAGTTCACTCAGATAATGTGGGGCCAGGCCATGTAGAGCTTTATAAGTTATAAGAAGTATTTTGTAATCAATGCGGAATTTGACTGGTAACCAGTGCAGTGATGATAGAACAGGAGTGATATGATCAAATTTTCTAGTTTTCTAGGGCAGGCTGCATTCTGAACTAACTGAAGTTTATTTATAGATTACTAGAGCATCCAGTAAGTAAGCCGTTACAGTAATCCAAACCTTGAGGTTTAATAAACGCATGAACAAGTTTCTTCTCTGCATCATTAAACGAGAGGATATTTCTAAAGTTTAGCGATTTACGTAATTGAAGAAAGCAATTCGAGTGATGCTGCTAATGTGCGCATCAAAGGAGAGATCTGAATCAAATGTGACCCCTAAGTTTTTTACAGACGGACTGGGCAATACTGGACAGCCATCTAGATTTAGGATAGATGTAGCCAACCTGTCTCTCACAGCCTTGGGTCCCACTAATAGAACCTCAGTTTTATCTGAGTTAAGTAAGAGAAAGTTAAATAACGTCAAATCTTTTATTTCCTTTACACAGTCCTCGATTTTGTTGATAGTAAGGCTGTCATTAGGTTTGGCTGATATGTACAGCTGTGTATCATCTGCATAGCAGTGGAAACTAATGCCATGTTTACGAATAACTGAGCCTAGTGGTAGCATGTACAGAGAGAATAAAAGCGGGCCAAGCACTGACCCCTGAGGCATGCCATACTTCACTTTTGAGAGCTTAGACCTTATTTTTTTTTTATATCAACAAACTGGTACCGATCAGTTAAGTAGGATTTAAACCAAGAAAGTGCTGATCCCTTAATACCTACAGTATTTTCTAGTCTGTTTAGTAAAACATCATGATCTATAGTGTCAAATGCTGCACTTAAATCTAACAGAACAAGAAAAGAAACACATCCCTTATCTGAGGACATTAACAAGTCATTTAGTACCCTAAATTTGTTCAGTGTTCTTCTGATGGTGGACTCATGAACATTAACATTAGCCAGTTGTTTAGAAGTTACCCTGGGCTCCTTTGTGACCTCACCAACTATTACACGCCTTTAGGTCATATTTATGCAGAAATATAAATTCTATACTGTTCACAAACTTTCGAGCACCATTGTAAGTATACATTAGTACCCTCTACTTTCCCTGATGTGCTCTAAAGTGCCCTATAATATAGGCTGCACTGGCTGTAATTTGTCCAGGTAGTAATGGTGTACATCTACTATCATACCCTTTATTTACTCTGTACTTTTTCTTATGCCTTACTTAATCGGTACTCACTCTTTAAGTGATGTGCCTTATTTGTAAAATATGTGTAAGTTACCTGGTACTAACTCTGTACATCGACTATAATACCCTTTACTTCCCCTTTACCTATTTTTTCTTATGCCTTACTTGACAGGTAATTACTAAGTACTTACTTTGTAATTAGTGGGCTGTTACGGACTACCCTGTACTCAGTTGGTACTTACTCTGTACTTACGTACTCCATACGTACTCTGTAATTAGCAGGCTGCAATTTAAAGTGTATGGGGCAGTGCCAGGGCAACAGTGATCAAGACGAGCTGCTGAATGAAACCGAGCATCATAATGGGGAAGAAAGGTGATTTAAGTGACTTTGAACGTGGCATGGTTGTTGGTGCTAGACAGGCTGGTCTGAGTATTTCATAAACTGCTGATCTACTGGGATTTTCACACACAGCACCATCTCTAGGATTTAACAGAGAGTGGTCCAAAACGTCTGTCAGCTAAGAACAGGTAACTGAGGCCACAAGTCCCACAGGCTCACAAAAATTGGACAATTAAAATGATAAGCTTTGGTACTGGAATTAAGACCACTGAATGGACTTTGTGGGGAACGCTGTTATGCTACGATACAGAGGGAACACTCTGTCGCTCGCTACAGCAATAAAACAGACAGAAAGCCCAGCTTGCAGTTTGAGCCTGCGAGGCAGTTCCTCAGTTCCTCAGTTCCTCCTCTAATCCCAGGTGAGGCAGCTTCAAAAAAAGAGGGATGAACCTCGGGAACCGATCTGCTGAGTTTAGTTGGGAGACAGAAACATGCAGCCCTTCAGCAGCAGGAAAATCCAAAAGTGCAGCGTGAGCGGTGAAAAGTGAAGAAACTGAAGGAGGGATAATGTTCAGGATTACAGAAAAAAGCTAACACCGCCGACTGGAGCAAAGAAATACGTACAACCGGGATCTCATGATTTTCTTCTGTTATTTCTGTAATTTTGTATTTTAGTCACTTTGTAATCCCCTTCTGACTGCTCTTGTTAATGGTAGCCCAGTGACCGTCCAAATATTAGAATTGGCACAGGTTTTTAAGTCAGGTGCCCTTAAAGATGCCATCCTACATTTATCCAGGCTTACATTTAATTATTAAAATCCTCAATCTTCTCAAAACATACTGGATCTGGAAATGTCACCTCGGGAATCGGGGGGGGTTTGGAACTGGAACTGACAGATTTCAGTACCACAGTTGGAACTGGAAGTAAAAGCTTTGGTATTGGAACTGGAACTACTGAGACTTTATTAGTGGAACTGGGACTATGGGGTGCTGCAAGTAGAATCGGTGGTACTGGTAACCTTTGCCAGTGAAATTGGATGGTTTTGTACTGGAACTAGAGATTTAGGTACTTGAGCTGGTATTGGTACTGAAACTAGGACCACTGATACTGGAAATGAAACATTTGGTAGAAGAACTAAAGATTTATGTGCTGGAATGGAGTCTTACTTGAAATGTTGTGGAACTAAGATCAGTTCTACTGGGACTAGAAATGTAGGTACTGGAACCAGAGGTTTAGGAACTGGAATTGGAGATTAAGGTATTGGAACTGGAGACTTACATACTGGGACTGGAGATTTAGGTACAGGAATTAGAGATTTTAGGTGTTGGAACTGGAAGCTTTAGTACTGGAACTAGAGATTTAGGTACTGGAACCAGAGGTTTATGTACTGGATTCTTGAGATTTAGGTACTGGGTCTGGAGATTTAGGTACTGGTTCTGACGATTTAGGTACTGGGACTGGAGATATAGATACTGGATCCTGAAGTTTAGGTACTGGAACTGGAGATTTAGCTACTGAAACTGGATATATAGGTACTGGATCCTGAGGTTTAGGTACAGGAATCTGAGATGTAGGTACTGGAACTGGAGATTTACATACTGGAACTGGAGATTTTAGGTGCTGGAACTAGAAGCTTTGATACTGAAACTGGAGATTTAGGTACTGGAGTTTTATGGACTGGATTCCTGAGGTTTAGATACTGGTTCTGGAGATGTAGATACTGGTTCTGGAAATTTAGGTACTGGAACTGGAGATTTAGGAGCTGGAAATGGAAATTTAGGAACTAGATTCCTGAGATTTAGGTACTGGAACTGGAGATTTACGGACTGGAACTGCTGGTGAGTTTTTTTTTAAACATTTATGATATGTTTGGTAGCTGTTTAGCTAGAGAGAGAGAGAGAGAGAGAGAGAGACTCACTGAAGGCCTTGTGATTTATTAGCGCTTAGCCTCATGACCGCTGGCTAACTCCCTGGTGGTTTGGGGGGGGGTTGCTATTCTTAGCGTGTGGAATATATTCATTTTCTCCTTTTAAATGCAAAAACGCCTCCTTTTGAGGTTTGCTCACTCAAGACGTAGCCTCAAACGGCCGTTAGCGCCGCGAAATAGCTTTCGGTCGAGCGCGGTGATGGAGAGCCAGGAGAGCCACATTTTCACGTCTGAATGCAGAAAGAAATCAGAGAACGCTAACCGCTCTGAGAATGCTCTGCAGTACTGTAACAGACGGCTAACCACGCGGAAAGCTAAATATAGCCTTTGATTTACAATCAGAGACGCTAAGAACACTCAAAACAAAACGTATGAACGCTACCGAGAGGATTCTGTGTCCTACTTCAGTCCTAAACAAAAGATATCGGAAACAAAGTCACATTTTTAAGAGTTAGCCTCAACTTCCTGCTTTAATTTTAAGTTATTTACAAGCAGAATGCAAACAAATGAGAAACTGTCGTAGCATGCTAAAGCTAATGTAAATGTAAAATGTAATTGTGGCTGAACAAAATCACACACTCACCTCAAAATGTGTTGTTTAGATCGATAGAAGAATAATCTAAACAAAAGCATCTAAACAAAACCTCTAAAAATTACATCAAAACATTTTTAATTAAACCAAACCTAAAAGCTAAACAAGCTAAAACGCTAACATGATGAATTCATGAAATAGAACTAAACTAAACAAGCATATAAGGGAGGCAAATATAGTTTCGTTTTAGCAACATATCTTCCGTAAATACATTTCATATTTTCTTTTTTTGTAGGCAAGTTTATGGACTAAAATTATCGACCAAAAATAGATTTATAAAAAATCCAAAATAATATATAAACAATATATGTATAGTAACTAAGAAAATAAAATAAACATTTTGCAAATTTTACTTAATAAACCTAAAAGAACAAAATTATTTATAAATATACAAAAATATGCAAACACAAAAAACAAAATTTTTTAATAAAAAACAAAAAAGCACTAACTAAAATTAGTAAAAAAGTAAAAAAAACAAAAATAAAACATAAACACAAAAACATAAATAAATAATTATATTCTAATAGCTGAAACTAGAATAAACTTCAGAAACAAACAAAAAAAAACCTAAAAGGCAGACAAATGAATTTTTCTTTGTTTGTTTTAGATGCAACTGCATGACAATATCATGAAAATTGTATTTATTTTTTGTATGCTAGTCTAACCAAGGATTACATATATAAACCAACAAATATGTATAAAAAATAAAGAAATGATGCAGTTAAACAAATAAAATGGAAATGAAACCAAGTTTTACAATTTTTTATTTTATTTGTATATTATATAATAATATATGTACATTATTATATATTATATATTCATATCATAACAATTTAAAATGCATTTTATTTATTTATTTATTTTTATTTTGTGTCCTGAGAACTTTTAGTAAAACTGTTAGTGTTGATAGCCGATTTATTTTTTTAACATTTGTACAGTGTATTTCTAAAATGATAAAGTTCAAATGTAAAAAAATACAAAATTTAAATTAAAAAAAAAAAGCAATTAACTAAAATTAGTAAAAAAGTTTAAACATAAACAAAACAAACACAGAAACATAAATAAATAATTCTAGTTCTAAAACATGAAATTAAAATAACTTCATAAACTACAAAAAAAAAACGCCTGAAAGGCAGACAAATTAATTTTCTTTTTAGGTTTTTGATACAACTACAGTACAGTGTGTTTCTCAGTGGTCGAGGTGCTGTATCTGTGTTAGTTAAAAAATACTTATGGTTATTTTTAAACTTAAAAATAACTTGAAATCCTAACACTAAATCTAATCCTAAACCCACATATAAGCTAAGCTAATGAATTAAACTTAATGGAGCCATAAAGCTAACTCTAAACCAGGCTCTAACCCGGACTGAAATCCCGTCCCGGCAATAATTAGAAAGCAGATTACACATACAGATGTGTGTGTGTGTGTGTGTGTGTGTGTGTGTGTGTAATGGGACCCGTATGGGACGATCCCCTAAATCTGGCCCCATATGTGATGGTGGAGGTTCCTGAACTCTATTTATGATTTGGCTCACTCTAAAATACAGTCACACACACACACACACACACACACACACACACACACAAACACACACACACCATACACACACCTCCTGAGGCGGGGATGAGGAGGAGATGAGACACACCTGCTGTTCTCAAAGCCAGATGAGTGGAGATGCCTGTCCCTAAAGAATAGATAAAACACCTGACTCTCTCTCTCACACACACACACACAGACACACACACACACACACACACACACAGAGCTCAGTTTCCAAAGCATAATATTATAAGAACACGCACACTATTTTGTCATTCTATCATCGTGGGGACGTTCCATTGACATGATATAACTCTATATACAACCCCAAATCAGAGAAGGTTGGGATGGTAGGGAAAATGCAAATAAAAAAAAAAACCAGTGTTTCTTACATTTCCTTTGACTTTTATTTGATAGCAGGCAGTATGAACCTGAGATTTTTTTTTTTTGGTCAACATCCATTCCTACATTTCAGACCTGCAACACATTCTGAAAAAGTTGGGACACTTTGTAATGTTGCCACTCCTTTTCACAACACTTAAAAATGTTTTGACACAGAGGATACCAAGATTTAGTATTTCAGTTGTTATTTTGTCCCATTCCTCCCGTCTCCACTGTATGATGGTCCATCCCAGATCCTCCGAGCCCAGAGAAGCCGACGCCCCTTCTGGACATGGTTATAACATAAGGCTTCTTTTTAGCACAGTAACGTTTTAAGTGGTATCTGTGAATGTAGCTCTGTATTGTAGAGCTTGATAAAGGTTTGATAATGGAATCCCTTGTCCATGTGGTTCTATCAGCTATTGATCCTGTGATTGATTGAATCCTCCAGATTCCATGAAAGGTTTAATGATATTATGCTCTGCAGAGGGAGAAATATATAAATCCCTTCCAGTCTTTCTTTGAGGAACATTGTTTTTAAACATTTGGTGATAAGCTGGAGATCCTCTGATCATCTCTACTCCTCTTTACTGCTTTTGTACCAAATCAAGATTATAATCCCCTGTTTGAAATCACAACATTATTTAGTTTATTAATTCATTACTAGCCCTACATTGTCCCGTCCCAACTTTTTTGGAACGTGTTACAGGCCTGAAATGCAGGAATGGATGTTTATTAACAAATGAAATATCTCTGGTTCATACTGTCTGTAATGATATAAAAGTCAAAGGAAATGTAAGAAACACTCTAAAACTAACCCTGAACCTAACCCTAACACTTATGCCTCACCTAATACTTAACCTAACCATAACCCTTACATCTAATCCTAAACCTAAGCCTAACATTCCCCTCACTAAATACTAAACCTAAACATAAATCTAACTCTAAAACTAACCCTATACTTAAGCCTAACACTTACACCTAATCCTAAAAACTCATATACATAACTTTAAAACTAATCCTAAACCTAACCACAACATTTACCTTTCATCTAATCCTAAACCTAATGATAACATTTACCTTATATCTATCACTAAACTAAAACTAATCCAGAACCTAATAATAACACTTACCTTATAACTACCTCTAAAACTGATCCTAAACCTAACACTTACCTTACATCTAATTCTAAAAGAAACTCATAAATGAAATTCTAAAACTAATCCTGAACCTAACACTAATACTTAAACCTCAACTAATCCTGAACCTAACCTTAATGCTTATATCTAATCCTAACCCTAAGCCTAACAAACCCTTCACCAAATACTAAACCTAAACATAAACCTAATCCTAAACCTAAGCCTTATCCTCTACTCCTAAAAAAAGTCATAATCCTAACTCTAAAAGTAATCCTAAAGCTAACCACAACACTTATGCCTCACCTAATATTAATCCTAACCATAACACATCTAGTCCTAAACCCCCTGGTCCTCTACCCTCCACAGTTACCAAAATCTGGTACAGAGGTGGTAGGGAGGCTCTGGAACTGCCAGTCTGCTGTCCAGAAAGCTGACTTTATCTCAGCTTTTGCATTACTTCACTTCCTCCATTTCCTGGCCCTAACTGAGACTTGGATTACTCCTGAGAATTCAGCTACTCCAGCAGCTCTGTCTTCTCCTTCTCCCACTCACCATGGAAGTCTGGAAGAGGTGGAGGCACACGTTTGCTTTTATACAAGAAGTGGGTGTCTTCATCACTAGCACTTTCTCACCTTGGAATCTCATTTTTTTAATTCCATGCTGTCACTGTTACATTCCCCACTAACCTGCATATCATTGTCTACCGACCACCTGGGTCTCTAGGAGACTTTATCGAAGAACTGGATGGTCTTCTGAGTTTCTTCCCTTCAGACAAATCTCCCCTGATCCTGCTCGGTGACTTCAATCTCTCATCTGACAAGCTCCAGTCTTCCAGTCTCCTTCCTCTCCTGTTGTCTTTCAACCTGTCCTTTAATGACCATCCTCCAACACACAAGGGAAGCAACGTTCTCGACCTTGTGTCCTGCCGACTCTCCCCAGCCACCGAGATCAGCATAACTCCAGCTCTCAGCCCACCACTTTGTTTACTTCTCTCTTGCTGTCCCTCGGCTTCATGTACCCTGTTATGCCCTCTCTCCTCCAGACCAAGACAATCGTGTCGTCCTGCCGCCTGGCTGTCAGATGTGCTGCGTGGTTCTTGAAGAGAGCTTAAATCTTCTGAGAGAAAATGGAAGAAGTCCAAGCTCGATGCAGATCTTCAGCACTATCGCGCTCTCCTTTCCACATTCTTAATGAATGTGGCTGCCACCAAGACAGCCTTCCACAGAAGAAAGCTGGGAGAATCCCCTTCAGATCCACGCAGTCTTCTCATCACTCCTCAACCCACAACCTCCTGCTCAGTCATCCTCCTTAACTGCTGAAGACTTTGCCACCTTCTTTGAAGAAAAAATAAACAAGATCTGCCAGTCATTTGCGCCTGCCACTATCCCCAGTGCAAATGTCCAACCACTCAACACAATAACTGGTTTTATTCCTCTGTCCACAGATGATGTACTTCAACTTCTCTCATCCAGCAACCCTACCACATGTCAACTAGACCCCATCCCATCACTAGTGCTACAAAAGATTGTTCAAGACCTTCTTCCCTGCATCTCCTCCATCATTAACAACTCCCTGACAACTGCTCATGTTCCTTCTGCCTTCAAGAGTGCCAGAGTCATTCCTATCTTGAAGAAACATACACTTGATGTCTCAGACATCAACAGCTACAGACTGATATCACTTCTTTCCTTCCTCTCAAAAATACTTGAATGTGCTGTCTATAACCAGCTGTTAACCTTTCTCCTACAGAATGATCTACAGGATCACAACCAGTCTGTCTTCACAGCAGCTCACTCCACTGGAACTGCTCTGGTGGCTGCTTCTGAGAAACTTCATGCTGCCAGAGCATCTAGACTTTCATCGGACACAGTGGACCACAAGATTCTCCTTTCTGTCCTCTCCAGTCTTGGAATCACAGGCTCAGCCTGGCAGTAGCTTGCTTCATACCTGGAGGGACGATCTTATCAGGTATCATGGAGAGGCTCCGTATCTGCACCACATGCTCTTACAACTGGAGTTCCAAAGGGCTCAGTTCTGGGACCTCTTCTTTTCTCTCTCTACACTCGTTCTCTTGGTGTAGTCATAACTTCTCATGTCTTCTCCTATCACTGTTATGCTCATGATACTCAGCTCATCCTCTCTTTTCCTCCAACCGATGTGCAGGTCTCCACACATATCTCAGCATGTTCGAAGAGCATCTCATTGTGGATGTCAGCTCATCATTTGAAGCTTAATCACAGCACAATGGAACTGCTCTACATTCCTGCAGGTGGGTCCCCTTATCAAGATCTTGTCATCTCCCAGGTGAACTCCTCCCTCACACCTTCTGAGAACGCAAGAAACCTTGGAGTGATCTTTGATAATCAGCTGTGCTTCTCTGCTCATATTTCCAAACTGACCCAGTAATGCAGGTAACTTCTCTACAATATCAGGAGAATTCGACCCTTCCTCTCCAGAGAAGCCACCCAGGTGCTTGTCCAGTCTCTTGTTGTATCAGAACTAGATTACTGCAGTGCTGTTCTGGCTGGTCTTCCAATGCGTACAATCAGGCCCCTGCAACTGATTTAGATTGCAGTGGCTCATCTGGTTTTCAATTTACCCAAGTTTTCTCATGTCACCCCACTGCTACCCCACTGTTCCCTTCAATGGCTCCCTGTAGCTGTCTGCATCAGATACAAAACCCTGATGCTCGTCTACAAAGCAAAAAATGGAACAGCACCATCTTACCTAAAGGCTCTAATCAAACCATGTGTACCTCGTACCCTCAGAGAGACGAGCCTGGCTCGAATGGATCCTCCACATAAGATTAAAGGAAGACAAGTATCAAGACTCTTCTCTGTCCTGGCACCCAGGTGGTGGAATGAACTTCCACTGGATGTCCAAATGGCTGAGTCTCTTGCTGTCTTCAAGCGGAGACTCACCGCTTCACCCAGCACTTAAGTGAAGACTGAAATGAAGATTCTTGCAAGCTGTAATTGGATTGTGTTCCTGAGTTATTGCTTACTTGTACTAACATGAGGTTTTGTCTACTAGGAAGAATACAAAGCACTTCTGTAAGTCACTCTGGATAAGGGCGTCTGCTAAATTCTGTAAATATAAATGTAGACCTAAGCCTAACACACCCCTCACCAAATACTAAACCTAACCATAGTCCTAACTCTTAAACTAATCCCAAACTTAAACATAACACTTACCTTACATCTTATCCTAAAAAATCCTCATAGACGTAACTCAAACTAATCCTAAACCTAATAATAACACTTACCTTATAACTAACACGCAACAGAGCCATAATCCTAATTCTAATCCTATCCATAACACTTCCATCTAATCCTAAACCAAACCATAATCCTAACTCTAAAACTAATCCTAAACCTAACCACGACATTTAACTTGTATCTAATCCTAAACCAAACCATAATCCTAACTCCAAATCTAATAATAAAACCTACTGATAACAGTTATTTTAGTTTAGTTATGTAACTGCTTCTTGCTTAAGAAACCTGGGGTGTGAGGTTTTATTAGCGTGTGAGCCATGTGTGTATGAGCCGTGTGTAATTCGTTGCTCAGCGGTTACACACTTACACCAATTACAATGTTTAATTTACGGATTTAGCTTCGATGAGGCGCAAAGTGGCGGCTATAGTTCGGTCAAGCGTGAACTGTCTCATGTGGGCATGCATGTGTGTGTGTGTGTGTGTGTGTGTGTGTGTGTGTGTGTGTGTGTGTGTGTGTGGTAGCAGCTCCTCTTGAAGCCTCTCAGGATCCGAGCGCGTCGAGGGTCGATCATTGCGCTGCGCTGATAAGCGGAAACGTTTCCGGAGCGTAAAGAATTGCGCGGTGTGTGATGAGGATAAGGCTAATCTACCACTGCAAGCTAATATTTGCAATGGAAATTGTGTGGAAGTTATGCTAAGCTCACTATTATGGGTTGTGAAAAGGCTCACAAGATCACGGTATAGCGGTTTAGCTACCGTTAGCAGCTAATCATCGATGTGATTGCACATTTGTGAGACATTTTTATGGCAGAAAATCTGAGCCTTGGCATTTTATTACCAACTAAAGCAACCCCATATCATAACATTACCTCCAGAGCCTGGTACAGTGGGCACCATGCAGGATGGATCACTTCATGTCCTTTCCTTCTTACCCTGGTGAACCCATCGCTCTGGCATCAGGTCAGTCTGGACTCACCCAATTACAGTCATTTCAGCGTCTCTTTACTTCACATAGATTAAGCAATGAGAAGGTAAATGTTGCTCCTGCTAGAATTAAACGTAATAACTGAAAGATAGTAATCCCTGTACTAATTATCTAGTTACTATTTCAGCATCTCCTTATTTATATACGTCTTCAATTATGTTTGTATAAGAAATAATAAATTAAACGTTGCTTCTGCTAGGATTAAACATATTAACTGAAACGTATTAATCACGGCACTAACTATTCAACCAAAACTCTTAAATACTTTTAATTCTATTCCATATTTAGGCAGTGTATTTCCAGTGTGAACTTGTTACTGTCAATATTAAACATATCCGTGAGTTTTACTGTCCATTTTTTACCATTTGACTACGAAAAGCACCTTGTGTTTGGGATTTTCTTTGGATCCCGGTAATAATAACCAGGATTAGAGTTAAAACATGAAATAAACCATCACTTATGTCATAGGGAGAAACCCCTGGTTGGCGTCACATAATACGACTGACCCAGCCCCATCCTGAGGAGCTCTGAGACATCCAAAAATCATTGAACTCACCCTAAGCCCAATATCTTTTTATTTGGGAAATGAATAAAGTGTTGTTTGATCAGGTGTGCCAAAACGTCTGCGCAGTCATACAAGATCTAACTAATAGCACAAGCACGAGCTGTACGAACAAACTGCTCGCTTTCGTAATGGTGGATTTTCCGGTGTGAAATAGTGCGGCTAATCGACTAAATCTCTCAACACGGAGAGATAATTGCTCCCTGAATTAGTGTACCTGAGGCCCGTCGGCTCAGTCACGCCTCGTCTCTTATGTAGTGATGATGGTGATATTAGGGCTTAATTAAGATTGGGCCGGAGTTGCAGAAGGTCGGTTATTAGCATTGGGATCATTGAAATGCTAATTACGAGTAGATTGGGAAGTTACACCGCTTTATGGGGGGTTATTACATAATTACACACCGTGTTATAATGATTACAGGCCACACAGTGTGAGTGTGAGAGAGAGCGAGAGAGAGCGAGAGATACAGAGCGCTGATAAAATCTTTTTGTAATGTTTTCACAGCTGTGAAAAGCACATTTTGCTTAGGGGTCCTGAGAAAATAGAGTTCTGGAAATGTGGGGTTTTGGGAACAAAGGACATTGGGTACATATGACATACAGAGTTCTGAAACACTGGTTCGTTGGGTATAGCCTGTCCAGGGATCCATTGGACCACTGCCGTTTGTTCCGGCATGCCATTGTCGACTGGTATTAACATGCCTAAAGTGTGACGAGAAAACATTGATTGTTGATGAAAGACAGGTTAGGCTCTTTCTGGCCACTGTCCTGCTGTTGTAGCCCATCCGCCTCAAGGTTCAACCTGCGGAGCATTCTGAGATGCTTCTCCTCTCACCCAATCATACAGAGCAGCTATTTGACTTACTGTACCCTTTCTGTCAGCTCGAATCAGTCTGGCATTCTCCGTCGACCTCTGCTGTGTGTTCATGGTCAAAATCACTGAGATCACATTTGCCCCCATTCTGATGGTCGATGTGTCTCCATAAAGTGCTCAGTGAGCTTATGCTTCTGAGGACAATAGACTCTTTATGGTCCAGCGATCCTTCGATTCTTGGAAACAAATTCTGAGAATGTTTTGGAAATACTGTGTATGATTTAGTAGGGCTTAGGGGCATATAGGGAATATAGGGTCCTGGAGACTCCTGGAGACTCTTACAACATTTTGTTTTCTCAGCCTTGGTCAATTTTTGTCGCACCTCAGGTAGGCGGGTCAGGAATTTTCTCTGTGTTAATTGGCTCTGAGGTTTTTGCCTGGCCCAGAAGCAATTTTTCTTCACTACGGTTAGAGAGCGGTTTTAATATATCTTGATATACCAACAAACTTGGACAGCTTTTGACCCTCAATCCAACTCCAATGGTCTTGGCATCACACACCGAGGTGTTTAAAAACTCCAGCAGCACTGCTGTGTCTGATCCAATCTTACCAGCATAACACACACTAACACACCACCACCAAATGATCCACCACCCAAACGGGACCTGATCTGTGGGGGTCCTGACCATTAGAAAACAGAGTAAAGGGGACGAATGAAATATGAAAAGAAACAGTTGGACTGCAGAATGTAATTACAGAAAGACAAAGTACATCCATAAGATAAGAGGATAAACTGGACAATGAGTGTACAAAATGAGGTGGACATAATACAGTGATCTGGGTTTAAGAATAAAGGCCTTTTCACACTGAGACTGATTTTTAATGTAGACGTAATGGGACCTTCACACCAAGTAATGGGACCTTCTCTTCATGTGTCAGAGATTCCGCCGTGTCTTTGTCACATCGTCAACTTAAAAAAACAAAAACCCGAGTGAAGATGAGTGCAGGAAGCAGTTTATAGTTTGTATTTTTCTTAGATAAATAATCAGACGCTTCCATCCAGTCCCTGTGAGCTTTATCACCATCATTCTCCAGCCTTTCAGTTCTATTCCACCAGATCTTTTCTTTAATATCCATGTTTTTAGAGGCAGCCTGTTGCTCGTCATATAAGCTCTTGATGAGCTGTTCTGCCCAGCGACCAAGCTCTGATTAGTCAGCCTTATTTTAAAGCATAAATTAGAACAGGAACTGATTAAACATTTTTATGCAGCGTCGTGGTCCGTCAGTTTCGGACTCGGTGTGAAGGACGGTGTTAATATACGTGTGCTTTTTTTTCTTAGTGTTCTCTTTAGCCTTAGTGTTCTTAGTGTTTTCTTTATTTTTTTTCTCTTTATCATTCATTGCTATTTTACTTTTTTTCTTTCCCAGTATTCTTTTTAGGCTTTCTTTCTTTTCTGTGTCTTTTCTCTTTATAATTCATTGCTTTCTTTCTTTCTTTTTCTTTTCTCTTTCTTTCTTTCTGTATTTTTTGTTTTGTTTTTCTTTTCCACTATTCTTTCTTTCTTTTTTTTCTGTGTCATTTCATACTTTTTTTGCTTTTCTATTGATCACTTCTTTCTTCTTTCTTTCTTTCTTTCTTTCTTTCTTTTGTTTATGTCTGTCTTTCATTTTCTTTCTTTTCTCTTTGTCATTCATTTCCTTCTTTCTTTCTTTCTTTCTTTCTTTTTGTCTTTTTCTGTTGTCTGTATCATTCATTGCTTTCTTTCTTTCTTTCTTCCCTTCTTTCTTTCTTTCTTTCTTCTTTTTCTGTCTGTCTTTTTCTTTTCTCTTTATCATTCATATCTTTCTTTCTTTTCTCTTACTTTGTGTTTTAAGCTGTTCTGCCTGACAACCAAGCTCTGGAAACATTGGACTACAGAGCTCTGGTTTGGAGAACCTTTGTTTTTTGGAAACATATGGTACAGGGATCATTGGATTGGGCTGATATCTTTACAGTCACTGTTGAAGATCAGACCAATCCTCTGTTTAGGCCCCAGCAGGGTAGAGGTTCCATCTTTTGTATCCTCCTCCCAAATCTCCAGCAGAGAGACCTGACTTGACCCCTCCGTTCCCCTGGAGAGCCTCGGCCACCGTTCCTCCGCTAACGTTACCGCGGCATCATTAGCATAATGGTTTCCTCCATCTCCTCCTCCTCAGCCCTCTCATGCTGAGGGTTGTTCCCCTGAAACACTCCCTCAGGTCCTCCAGTACTTAAAGCTGGTTAATAATCATTACAGCTGTGCAGCCGAGCGGCTAAAGAGAATAATTAACTCACCTGAGCCGCTCGGTAGCATTCTGTTAGTGAATAAATGCCTTCCTGTTAGCTATCAGAAGCTCATCAAATCAATATTGCAAGTCAACATCATGTGTTAGCATTTAGTGCTGTAAAAAATAAACTAAATAGCTCAATGATTAGCCTTTAATACTACAGATCGATGTAGACTACTTTGTTAAACATGCTATTTATGATGATACTGCTATTTCTGATTCAAGAAGTAGCTAAATGAGTAGGTGAGTGTTAGCGCTGTGTTTTATGCTATAAACAGGCATTTAGATTTAAATCTGTCAGAGAATACTCAAATAGTTTTGTTGTTTAGCATAAAATACACATGCTAGCTATGCTTTCTGGTAGCTAACGTTTGTTTGGAGTAGCTAACTGTTAGGACCATAGTAGGTTTCTGCTTTTACTCAGATATTGAGATTGCATTAAATAAATACTACTTAAATACATATTGTAACAATTAGATAAACAATGTTATGTTTAAGACCTTCCTGCTGTATCTTTTAGGGCTAACTGCTAATGCTAAAGTTAATCTCTGCCTAGCAATGCTAACCTTATTTTGGAGTAGCTAACTGTTAGCACGGTAGTACCTTTTTGCTTTTACTCAGGTATTGAGTTAACATTAAATAAATAAATATAAATACATATTTTAAAAAATAGATAAAGCAATGCTATGCTCAAGGCTTTCCTGTTAATTGCTAATGCTAAAGCTAATCTCCGCTTACCATTGGTTCAGAATTAAACAGATATAATGGTCAGGAAATACTCAAATAGTTTTGTTGGTGAGTAAACATAATGTAAGTAAACATAAATAAATTAAATATCTTCTTAATTACCATCTTATGCTCAAGGCTTCCCTGCTCTGTGTTTTAGAGCTAATGGCTAATGCTAAAGCTAATCTCCGCTTAGCATTTGTAAAGAAATGCATTAATATAAATGGTCATAAAGTCTTTAGCTGTGTTGGAGATGTGGCTAAAGTAGTAGATGAGCGTTAGCGCTTTGTTTTCTGCTTTAAACAGGAGTTTGAATTTAAATCTGTCAGGGAATACATAGGTAGTTGATCAATTAGCATATAAAGCTAATCTTTATATCGAGTAGCTAACTGTTCGCACCTTAGCAGCTTTCTGTTTTTAAGAGTTAAATTGATAAGTGTAAATCAATTGAATATTTTAACTATTAGTAAAGCAATGCTATTCTCAAGGACTACTGTATCTTTTAGGGCTAATTGTTGATGCTAAAGCTAATCTCTGCCTAGCAGTGGTTCAGAATTAAACAGATATACATTTTCATAAAGTCTTTAGCTGTGTTGGAGAAGTAGCTAAATTAGTAGATGAGCGTTAGCGCTTTATTTTCCACTTTAAACAGGCGTTTGGATTTAAATCTATCAGAGAATACACAGATAGTGTTTCAGTTAGCATATAACTGGTAGTTAACCTTTATTTTGAGCAACTAAATGCTATAGTGCCTCAGTAGCTTTCTGTTTATAAGCAGGCATTGAGCTAACATTAAATAAATATGCGTAAATAAATGGAATATTTTAACAATTAGATAGAAAAGCTTATGCTCAAAGCTTCCTGCTGTATATTTTAGAGTTAACTGTTAATGCTAAAGCTAATCTCCGCCTAGCAATGGTACAGAATTAAACAGATATAAATGGTCATAAGGGCTTTAGATGTGTATAACTGACTACCTCCTTCAAGGGAATGCTCGCTTTTAGATGTGAATTAAGTTACACATGCTAGGTACGATGCTACGGCTTTGTTTGGAGTAGCTAACTGTTAGCTTTCTGTTTATAAGCAGGCACTGAGCAAATGTTAAATAAATAAAAGTCAATAAATTGACTATTTTGACAACTAGAGGAACAATGTTGTGCTCAAGGCTTTGCTACTGAATTTCCATTGCCTAGCAGCGGTTCAGAAGTACATTAGCATTGGCTAATTGGTGTTATCTTAGCTGCGCGTTTCTGGAGAAAGATAAGACGGACGTTTCGTACTTTCTGCTTTGAAGGCTAAAGATCCAGGCAGCACTTCTAGAAGATCTTCGTCATTTACGTTTCATTCCTCAGCTTAAGCCGCGGCATGACTACACGGATGCTAGAGCAGGAACACAATCGTGGATTTGTTCTTGCCATAGCCGGGCGACTTGGAGATGAAACGCGCGAGCCCCTTGATGGACCTCCAGGTCTAAGCTCCAGTGAGACTCGTCGGATTAGCGCCGACGGCAAACAGTCATTTAAGGCTAAAGGTGGATTAGCGCGCAAATGCGATCCTCGTGTTGCAGCAGGAAGAGACAAGGGAACCTGGGAGGTAACAGAGCTGTAGCCTGAGCTAGTGTTTGAAGGTGGTGATTATGTGTGTAAACAAAACGCGGGTCTTCCCCTCGTTTTGTTTTCTTTGCCCGTGCTAAAGATGCCGCGGCTAATCTGCGAGCTAACGTGCGAAGTCGTCACTTTCGCGTGCAACCTGGGTTCTATTTATTTAAAGATGCTAAATGCTAGCACTTTAGCACGTTAAATAAATAAATAAACAGACAGGATATGTTTGTGATTAGCATGTTGTGCTGTAGGCTGATGTCTTTGCGACGCTACAGCTAATCTCCGTCGCCCAGTGTCCGCTCAGAAGCGAGTGCCGACGCTTCCTTTTCTCTGTCGGTGATTTAGCATAGCTGACAGGAAATAAACAAATAGAATATGTTGATTAGCGTGTAGCGCTCCGGGGCGACGTCGCTCCTCTCTCTGCGTTTGCCAGAACGTCTAAAGGCTTTTTTGCTGCAGTTAATTGCAAACAGGAAGGTCAATTAATTTGGCTCCAGCGCTCTATCTTTTAGCCACACAGGCGAATGAATACGTCGTTTGTCGTCGCCGCTTTGTCTTTCTTCTATTCAGATTCCATGTCACTTCAGACGGATTAATCGAGCGCCTTTGTCGCTAATCTCGGCGGCGCAGAGAAGAGGCAGACTGAGACACGTCTATCTCTCTCGAGCGACCAAAGCTAACGCTAAACGAGAGCGCTAAATTCCTCATTAGCGGGAGCGGACGCGGTCTGAGGAACCGTAGCGCTGCTTCACTTTCACAAACTTTCAATAGCCTTTGTGTAATTGAAACAGAATTAGCATTTGGCACAGCTCAGAGCTCAGAGCTCCAAGTACGGGAACGAATGGAAATGGAAACGATTTGTTTTGTTTTGGGCTTTATGTACCTTTGTGCTTTTTGTGTTTGAATATAAACAACATTCTGAGTGATAACAACAACAACACAACAACAACAACAACAAAAACACAAATTCCAATCGTTTTAAAACTGTTCTGATCTGATCTGGTCTGAGACAAAACCCACACCCCCTCTATGACTGACAGGTACAGAGGCTACACCTCTTTCTTTAATACTGACCGATACAGTCCACACCTGCTTATTAGGAGGTAGTTTTGGATTCAAGACCTCTAGAGCCGAGTCTAAGTCAAGACAAAGACTTTAAGTAGCCAAGGCCGAGTCAAGACCAAGACCAGGACACATCGAGTTTGAGTCAAGACAGAGACTGAGACCAGAACACATAAAGTCTGAGTCAAGACCAAGAATGGGACACTTCGAGTCCAAGTCAAGACCAATAACAGAACGTATAGAGTTCAAGTCAAGACTTAGACTAGAACACATGCAGTCCAAGTCAAGACCGAGACCAGGACAGATCAGTACTGAGTAAAGACCAAGATCAGGATATATCGAGATGGGATCAAGACCAAGACATTTATTAGTCGAGTCCAAGTCAAGACTGAGACCAGAACACATTGAATCTGAGTAAAGACCGAGACCAGTAAACACTGAGTCCAAATCAAGACCAAGACCGGGATATGTCAAGTCAGAGTCAAGATCAAGATTTTAGTAGTCAAGTCCAAGTCAAGACCAAGACCAGAACACATTGAATCCGAGTCAAAATCAAGACCGAAACCAGAACATATTGAGTCAAGACAAAGATCAAAACATATAAAGCCTGAGTCAAGACTGAGACAAGAAGTCACTGAGTCTGAGTAAAGACTAAGATCAGGAAATTTCAAGACAGGAAATTTTAGTAGTCCAGTCCAAGTTAAGACAGAGACCAGCACACATCGAGTCTGAGTCAAGATCCACCAGCAAAGAGAAACCTGTACTGTTACGGACTGGAACCGTTTGGTCTTTAGCGATGAATCTAGGTTCTGTTTGGGATCTGATGATGGTCGGGTTCGAGTACTGAGGCCTTGTGGTGATGCTTCAAACCTGCCTTTGCTGTGGAGGGACACCCTGCCCCAGCTGCTGGTGTGATGATCCGGGGAGCCATCGACTTCAACAGCTGGCCAACTCTAGCAGTGATACAAAGACAGTAACAGATCAGCGATATGTGCAGGACATTTTTTATATATAAACAATTTAAACAATTTAAATATGTAAACAATTTACACCAAACATTGAGATTTTGAGAGAAATGGAAATTAGGAGTAAGAACAAGTACAAAAAGTGTCTTGTTTATCACATAATGTGTGTGTTTTGTTAGAAAAGACTAGATTTTTTTTTTTTACTCTGCTGAAACTCTCAGCTCTTTTTAAATAACAAAAAGAAAATCATCTGTTTCAGGTTAACAGTAAAAGAGTAAATGGATCTCAGACTAAACTGAACACAAAGTGAGTCTTTATAAACAGCACCGTCTCTGCCAGTCATGCTTTGCTTGTCCTGGTCAGGTCTCTGGAGGACTTGGTATTTTTTTGGGCATACGTTGGTTGGTGATACCGCCGGAGGAATGCTGACAGATTTTCACTGAGCCGTTAATGGAATTGCTGCGAGAAGCCTCCTGAGAGGAACCCGGCTGAAACGAGATTAATACGTGAAGAGTTGCATATGGAAGAAGCTTCACCATAAAACTGGGAGCTGTGTCCAGTGTCATCTCATGTAGAGACCTAAGTGGTGTGTGTGTGTGTTTGTGTGTTTGTGGGGGCACTCCTAGTCTGGAAAGGTAAACCCAATTTTTTCTATTTCTGCATAAATCTGAGCCAAAACATCATCAGATTTACACACAAGTCCTAAAATTAGATAAAGAGCAGTCGATGGAACAAATGAGATAAAAATATATTATTGATATAATCCACACCTCTTTATTTAATACTGCCGGATACAGGCCACATCTGCTTTATTAGTAACCAAAACCTCTAGAGCCCAGTCCGAGTCAAGACCGAGACCAGGACACCTTGTGTCCAAGTCAAAACCAAGACTTTACAGATTGAGTCGAAGTCAAGACCAAGACGAGATATATCAAGTCTGAGTCAAGACCAAGGCTTGTAATAGTCAAGTCCAAGTCAGTACTGAGACCAGGACACATCGAGTCTGAGTAAAGACAAAGAACAGGACATACTGAGTCATAGTCAAGACCAAGACTTTTAGTAGTAGAGTCCTAGTCAAGACCGAGACCAGAGCACATCAAGTCCAATTCAAGACCAAGACCAGGACACATGAAATCTGAGTCAAGACTAAGACCAGAACACATTCAGTCTGAGTCAAAACCAAGAACAGGACATATTGATTCAGAGTCAAGACCAAGACTTTTAGTAGTAGAGTCCGAGTCAAGATGGAGACCAGAGCACATTGAGTCCAAGTCAAGACTGAGACCAGTACAGATCGAGTCCGAGTAAAGATCAAAACCAGGATATATCAAGTCTGAATCAAGATGAAAACTTTTACTCATCAAGTCCAAGTCAAGACCAAGACTGGGACACATGGAGTCTGAGTCAAGGCTGAGACCAGAACACATCGAATCTGAGTCAAGACCAAGACTGAGACCAGAACACACAGAGTCTGAGTCAAGACCGACATACTGTATATCAAGTGTGACTAAGACTTTTAGTAGTCAAGTCCAAGTCAGTACCGAGACCAGCACACATCAAGTCCAAGTCAAGACCAAGACAGTGACGCATGAAATCTGAGTCAAGACAAAGACCAGACCACATCGACTCTGAGCAGGAGAACAGAACACACAGAGGTCCAAGTCAAGGCCAAGGCCCAGGAATTGCACAGAGTCCAAGTCAAGACCGAAGATATATCAAGTGTGAGTCAAGACTAGACTTTGTACTGAGACCGGCACACATCAAGGTCCAAGTCAAGACCAAGAAACAGGATATATCGAGTCCAAGTCAAGGGCTGAGTCCAGAGCACATCAAGTCTGAGTCAAGATCAAGAAAAAAACACACTGAGTCTGAGTCAATACTGGGACCAGAACATATAGACTCTGAGTCAAGACCAGGACAGAAAACAATCACTGAACAAACAATGGTGTGCATGGCAGGGTTTACAAGAAGAAAGAAACTGCTCTCCAAAAAGAACATTGCTGCTTTCATTCTGCATTTTGCTAAAGAATCACGTGGACGAGCCAGAAGGCTATTGGAAGGAATGTCTTGTGGACGGATGAGACCAAAATAGAACTTTTGGTTTAAAATAAAGCGTTACTTTGGAGAAAGAAAAAAAC
This sequence comes from Ancistrus triradiatus, assembly GCA_025084515.1. NCBI lineage: Eukaryota > Metazoa > Chordata > Actinopteri > Siluriformes > Loricariidae > Ancistrus > Ancistrus triradiatus. The sequence goes on from JAJAGP010004750.1 coordinate 27,834, forward strand.
ACTGCATTCCAGCATAAGAACCTTATCCCATCTGTGAAACATGGTGGTGTGTAGTAAATCATGGTTTGGGGCCTGTTTTGCTGCATCTGGGCAGGACGGCTTGCCATCATTGATAGAAACAATAAATTCTGAAATGATATCAGAGAATTCTAAAGGAAAATCTCAGGACATCTGTCCATGAACTGAGTCTCAAGAGAAGGTGGGTCATGCAGCAAGACATCCAACCCTAAGCACACAAAGCACACAAGCCGTTCTACTAAAGAAAGGTTACAGAAGAATAAATTAGCCAAGTAAAAGTCCTCAACTAATCCAAGTGAAATGTTGTGGAAGGACCTAAAAGCGAGCAGCTAATGTGGAGGAAACACACCAACATCCCAGAGCTGAAGCTGTTCTGGTCTGTTCTGATATCCACTTTTAGGACTTGTGTGAAAATCTGATGGTTTTAGGTCATATTTATGCAGAAATATAGAAAATTCTAAAGGGTTCACAAACTTTCAAGCACCACTTATATTGATACCACATATATTACCCTATGTACTGCATTTGTACTTGCAGGAAATAGAGAAAACTTCATAAAAATAAAGGCATGTTGTTTTTGTTTGACACTGGGGAGGTGATATGCTAGTCAGAAATGATGGTAGCAGATTGTGTCTCTCACTGCATCAGCGATGTGGTCAGGACTGATATCAAGATCCCAATGCTCATCTCTACCCTGGCTCATGTTCTGCAGTGAACCAAGTTATAGCATTGCTGCGGGCCAGGCTCAGGATCTGGGTAAGGGGTCAGCAAATAGGGCTGGCAGGGGCACCTTCTGTCTGTAATCATCTAACTCTCCTATGATAGATAATACAAGGTTACAGTTTAAATGATCATTTGCAAAAGGAACTAAATCTTGATTATGATAGGATATGGTTATATGTACTGTATATACTCACCATGGGCAAATACACTCATGAGAAATTTGCAAGTCATGCACAGACCCAGGCCACATTGCTTCCATGTTGCTGATGATGTGGGCTGTATCACATATGATCTTCACAGAGCAGAACAGTAAGTAACTGCAGTGGCTGTGTTGTGAACTGTCTTTCATTTGTAATGCAAAGTGCTATTATGTAGGCCTACCTGGACATTAATGCTGTGGAAAAACGTCCTATAGAAGCCATTTATGCAGCCAATCACAGCTGGAAACCCGAAAATTCATATTAACTGATTCAAGTCTCACAGCTTCATACTACATAAATTAATTATTGCTTAGACTGATACCCCCAATTCTGTGGAATTCTCCTTTGATCAGTCTTGCAGGTCTGGAACACCACAAATGTATATAGTAATCATTTCAGTCACATTTCTGACAGTCCGACAGAGGTTGCTTTAGAAATATTCTCAGCATCACTGGTATTGTATAGAAAAACTGCTACAATGGGAATAATAATAATAATAATAATAATAATAATAATAATAATAATAATAATAAAAAAATAGTACAGTAGAGTATAAATATTATTATTATTATTATTATTATTATTATTATTATTATTATTAGAGTAATTATTTGTAGTAAATGTATTATTATTTCACTATAATAATAATAATAATAATAATAATAATAATAATAATAATAACAATAATAATAATATAGTAGTAGCAGATTATTATTATTATTATTTTATTTATTTATTTATTTTTTGAGTAATTAGTTGTATAAATTATTATTATTATTATTATTATTATTATTATTATTATTAGAGTAACTATTTGTAGTAAATGTATCATTATTTTACTATAATAATAATATTAATAATAATAATAATAATAATATAGAAGCAGATTTTGTTTTTTGAGTAATTAGTTGTAGAAATTATTATTATTATTATTATTATTATTATTATTATTATTATTACTATTATAATAATTATTATTATTATTATTATTATTATTATTATTTGAGTAATCATTTCTAGTATATGTGGTATGTACATTCTGTATCCTCAGTGCCATGGATCTGTAGCTCTTACCCTCAATAACAGATGTCCTGATTCAAAAACATAGCTAGAAAAACTTTTTAAAGCAATACTTTTACTGCTTTACTTTAACTACATTTAGTGTGTTGCTTTATACTTTTACTTGCGTAAAATTTATAAACTTCACCTTCTACTTGAGTATTTCTTATCAGATGAGTAATATAGCAAATAGCTTCTTTCCTTCTGCCACCTCTGGTGCTGCTGATCCCTTCTTTAAAGCTAAAGTTCATCTCTGTGACTTACTGAGTAACTTTCTGGCTTTAAATAATACAAGTAAAAGTCTGAAGTTCTAATAAAGCGTAACAAGAACATGAGTTACATCATAACTCGGTGCAGGATCTCAGGGCTGAGTGAACTTCACGCCGGGATCGGGTTACGGTTTCTAAACCATTACAGATGGCAGAGGTGGAAGTGATGGCGCTATCGCGGCGTCTGGAGGAATCCTGACAGGCTTGACGGAGCGATGATTAATTACCGCAGGGCGTCTCTCGCCATTTCAATTTCCACCAGCTTCCACAGATGTACAGTAGCTCCGGTTACACCTCCAACCTTCTCTCTCTCTCTTTATTCTGTGGCTAGTCAGAGCACAGGAGGTCACCCAAATACTAGCTAGCATGATGCGGCCCCTCGTAACGCCTCTCTACCTGGTGCTAACACTAGCTGGAGCCGCAGGATTATCTCTCCTGAGAAAGGAATTACGATCCCGAGTCCTCCTTCCTCCGTCCTGCATCCCAATTTATTATTTGGGGCCTTTTTATCGGAGCTTTGCTATCCGAAGGCGCTTCATTAATCACGCCGCAGATAGCCGCCTCCTCCAGCGCCGATGCAAATAAGGAAAAAAGAGAGCCTCTGTTTATCATCAGTCACGAGCTGAATAAAGTTTTTAGATGTTTCTGCGCTGGAGATAAGTGTTTATCAGATACGCCGGATTTTTATTAAAAACAGAGAACGAGGTGAAGCCTGACACGAGGATGAGGTGAAAATAAACTTAAAAAACGTCATACCTCACATAAAGAACCGCAGATACTAACCAGGAGGCTGAGGGTTAAAGCCCTTACTGATCTCCTGAAGCAGTATAGCCCATCCCGAGAAAGATCATCTGTTAATCTCCAGCAGCAGTCACAGCTCAGCTCTAATCTAAACTCTGAGATAGTTCCACAGTGTGTGAGGAATTTAAACTCTGGGTTTGAAATCCAGATTAAAATATTTAATCCTGGTTACTCAGAACTGTTGGATCTGTTACTGTGACTTAAGAAAATGTAAATTAATTTCCCCATAGTGGAACTAATTATTATTATTATTGTTATCATTATTATTAATTTAAAATTATTATCATTTTTTATGGTTAAAAACTTAGTTTGTTGGTGTTTATTACTGTCCTAAAGCATGTTGTTTCTGTTTATTTCCACAGCATGTTAATTTCATTAATAAGCAGTAACCATAGGCTTTAAAACTGGCAGAACCCGTGCCTTATTAACTTAAGAAACATTATGTCATTAGAGGAGGGTGCCTAAACTTTTGTGTAAGCCTGTTGCTGTGTTCCCTCTTCTTTCTGTAATGTTAATGATTATACAAGAATAAACAAAGGGGTGTTAGTGTTAGACTCTTGGAGCTGCAGTGCTTCAGCCTGTTCTAGCACAGCTGCTGGTGTAATCCTACACTAAAATAAAATCAAATACAATAAAAGCATAAATTCATTACCATAACCAAGACAGAACAAAGAGATCATAATAGATACCGAGTGCTCGGTTAATTAAATCCTAAGCTTGATTAACTGACGGCTGGATGATGACCACATGTTGGAGATCAGCAGCAGATGATGGAGGTTCGAATATTTTCTGACCCTTATTGGCATCCATATTGGAAATTGGGTTTAATGAGATCATCTTAATCCGGTTTATCGGCCCCTCACTGGGAATCAACATATGGCATCGCCAATTAACACCTTCCAACTAGCGATGATCCTCGTCATCAGGAACGCCCGCCACTGAAGAACTCAATTTTTAAAGAATTATTATTTAACTTTTTACTCATGGAAAAATACAAATAATTATAAGTATTACTTTGGTACATTATTTATTTATTTATTTACTTACTCAAGGAAATAATAATTACTCATCAATTTTCTGTAACATTTCTTTGAATGTCCTTTCTCTGTTGATCCAGTGGCGTTGAAAAAGTGTTTGTGCCCCCTTACCTGATTTTTTTTTGCATGTTCGTCACACTTAAGTGTTTCGGAACTTCAAAAACCAATTTAATATTAGTCAAAGACAACACAAGTAAACACAAAATTCAGTTTTTAAATAAAGGTGTTTATTATTAAGGGAGAAAAAAATCCAAACCTACATGGCCCCGTGTGAAAAAGTGATTACCCCCTAAACCTAATAAATGGTTGGGCCACCCTTAGCAGCAACAACTGCAGCCAATCATTTGCCATAACTTGCTATGAGTCTTTGACAGCCTTGGGGAGGAACTCTGGCCACTCATCTTTGCAGAATTGTTGTAATTCAGCCACATTGGAGGGTTTGAGAGCATGAACAACCTTTTTAAGGTCATGCCACAGCATCTCAAATAGGATTCAGGACAGGACTTTGACTAGGCCACTCCAAAGTCTTCATTTAGTTTTTCTTCAGCCATTTAGAGGTGGACTTGCTGGTGTGTTTTGGATCATTGTCCTGCTGCAGAACCCAAGTTCGTTTCAGCTTGAGGTCACGAACAGATGGCCGGACATTCTCCTTCAGGATTTTTTGGTAGACAGCAGAATTCATAGTTCCATTTATCACAGCAAGTCTTTCAGGTCCTGAAGCAGCAAAACAGCCCCAGACCATCACACTACCACCACCATATTGTACTGCTGGTATAATGTTCTTTTTCTTTTTCTAAAATGCTGTGTTACTTTTACGCCAAATGTAATGGGACACACTCCTTCCAAAAAGTTCAACTTTTGTCTCGTGAGTCCACAGAATGTCTTCCCAAAAGTCTTGGAGACCATCAAGATGTGTTCTGGAAAAATTGAGAGGAGCTTTAATGTTCTTTTTGCTCAGCAGTGGTTTTCGTCTTGGAACTCTGCCATGCAGGCCATTTTTGCCCAGTCTCTTTCTTATGGTGGAGGGATGAACACTGATCTTAACTGAGGCAAGTGAGGCCTGCAGTTCTTTGGATGTTGTTGTGGGGTCTTTTGTGACTTCTTGGATGAGTCGTCGCTGCGCTCTTGGGGTAATTTTGGTCGGCCGGCCACTCCTGGGAACGTTCACCACTGTTCCATGTTTTCACCATTTGTGGATAATGGCTCTCACTGTGTTTCGCTGGAGTCCCAAAGCTTTAGAAATGGCTTTATAACTTTTTCCAGACTGATAGATCTCAATTACTGTCTTTCTCAATTGTTCCTGAATTTCTTTGGATCTCGGCATGATGTGTAGCTTTTAAGGATCTTTTGGTGTACTTCACTTTGTCAGGCAGGTCCTATTTAAGTGATGTCCTGATTGAGAACAGGTTGTGGCAATAATCAGGGCCTGGTGTGGCTGAGGGAGCAGTGCGGCTCAGAGGTGTAAAATGCAAACCATAGTTAAGTTATGTTTTAATAAGAAGGAGGGGGCAATCACTTTTCAACACAGGCCCATGTAGTTTTTTTAGATTTTTTTCTCCCTAATCGGTAAACACCTTCATTTAAAAACTGCATTTTGTGTTACTTGTGTTGTCTTTGACTAATATTTAAATTGGTTTGATGTTTCGAAACTCTTAAGTGTGACAAACATGCAAACAAATAAGAAATCAGGAAGGGGGCAAAGACCACTGTACACACCACTGTACCTGATAATAATAATAATAATAATAATAATAATAATAATAATAATAATAAAAATAGAAAAACTCTTACTAATAACAACAGTATTAACATAATAGAAAGAATAAAAATATTACATATAATTAAAAATAAAATATATAATAATAATAATAATAATAATAATAGTAGTAGTAGTAATAGTAGTTATAATAATGGTGCACTTTCTTGGCACACAGGTCTATACTTATCATTTCTTAAATATTTATTTGATGTTTTATTTCCCCTCTTTATACCTGATAATAATATAAAATATAATAATAATAATAATAATAATAACAAGAACAACAGTTACAAAATTAATAATTATAATAATAATGGTAATAAAAAAAAAAACTTTTAATAATAACAATAACAACAGAAAAACTATAGTTCTAATCAAAATAATACATCTGAAGATACAGAAGAAGGAGAAGAAGAAGAAGAAGAAGAAGAAGAAGAATAGTAAAATAATGGCCCTAATAAAAATATTACATTTAATAAAAAAAAAAATTACAATAAAACTAATAATAATAATAATAATAATAATAATAATAATAATAATAATAATAATAATAAATTAATAATAATAATAATAATAATAATAATAATAATAATAATAATAATAATAATAAACCTTTATTTTATTTTTTCTCTCTTTAAACCTGTAGCTTTGTATTTTTCTCTGGTTCTAGATATTTATTTTTCATTTGTTTTGTTTCATCTTTGACCGGTATTTTCTTTTTTCTTTTTCTTTTTTTCCATTTTTAAGAATTTCTGTTTCACTTTATCTTTTACTAGTTATTTATTTATTTATTTATTTGTTTATTTTATTTTTCCAAAATATTTTGGATTAGTGTTTGTACTTTTGTTTGAACAACAAAATTGAAACTACACTTCACATTTTACCAGATTAAAAATGCACATTATTGTTATCTGTGAAGCTGTCTATCCAAATATGAGGTTCAAACAGAATAACCACTCGTTACTCGTTACATGCAGAAGAGCATCTCTTATCCACAACTTCAAACCTTGAAGCAGATGGGCTACATCAGCAGAAGGTCACACCGGGTGCCACTCCTGTCAGCTTAGAACAGGAAACTGAGGCTATAATTTACCCACGCTCACCAAAACTGGACAATAGAAGACAGAGGAACGGTTCAGGCATCTGCAGGTGGTGTAATAGTATAGGGGCCCGCTGTGGGCACCTTAATACCAACTGAGCATCGTTTAAACCCCAGATTCTCTCTGAGTATTGTTGCTGACCGTGTGGATCCCTTTGTGAGCACAGTGTACCAACTTCAAATCATTTCAAACTGGTTTCTTGATCGTTTTCTAAAAACCAATCTCTTTTTGAGGGAATTATTCAAATAAAGCCCGGAATAGAGAGAGGGAGCTTCAGAAGGCTGCATTTATTTCCATTGCTGTAATGTGACATGACAGGTTTATAAAACTTGCCACTTGCGGTTGAAGGGCTGGAAATTGAGTCGGGCGGCGGTAAGCGATAGCGTATTCCACTTTAAACAATGCCCATAATGACGGGATTATTGCCTTACTGGAATGGAAATAAAAGTTTAATTCCCGGGGCTCAGGGACGATCTGCATGCTTCACTGTGCTCCGGCTCCGGTGGGATTTCGTCTCGCTTTCCCATGAACTCCTTACCATTTAGAAAGCCTCTCTCTCTCGCTCTCTCTCTCTCTCTCTATATCTTTGTCCCGCTCTCGCGCTTTCGTTTCGCTAAAGGTAATGAGAAGCTAATGAAGCTTGACTTGAATTTTTTCGGCGCCCGGCTCCGCTCACGTTCCCAGAGGAACCGGGGGAGACGTTTGGTCTCTGTAGAGGCCGTGCTGATGGATGGCTGGAAGACGCAGGAGGGCTTTTTTGGGCTCCTGTTCATCGTGTGTGTAGAGAAAACATTTTTGGAGGAAAAAAGGGAGAAAGAAAGAACTTCAGTTAACGCAACTGGATCCACAAATCCATCGAGTAAGCCAAGAGCGACAGTGGCAACGGACCAAAACTCCAAAGGGATGCATCCTGCTTTTGCATAATACTGTGCCGGGACTTTTTGTGTTTTATTGTCTTTCCTGTTGTGTATTGGTGGCACGGTGGACAGGGGTCTCAAATCATGACAGGGAACCCCCAAATCTGGAGATATGGTCAGTCTCTGGTGAGGGGGAAGACAAACAGGTGATGTGTGAGTGCCCGTGGCTTTGGAGGGAGTGGTGCCCAGAAAGCGAGAGACAAAACTCACCTCTAGTTCTTGACTTAAATAAAAGTACTATAACATATAATCAAGTACAAGTTGAAGTGCGTATGGTTTAGTTTACTGAAGTAGAAATATAAAAGTACATGCTACTAAATGTAAAAAAAGTAAAAGTGTTTCTTTAAAAAGCCTTCCTGACTATAGTTTTTGAAGCCAGACGTCTCTTATTGGGGGTATCATCTGCAAAAATCCTACAAGTGACGTCAGACATCAGAATCAAAGCATTGACAGAGAACTTATTTGAGGTTTAGTCGCCCAGAAATGAATAAAATCCTGAACATTTACTGAAAAGTCAAACCGCGTTATATCTCTTGGGTTCCTGTTTCGGACCCGGTGTTTGGGGGATTGATTTAAACTGTTTTCTCGAAAAGAGAAAAGACATTTTTGACTTTTTGTGGCATCAATAAAAACATAATAACTCCAAAATACCCTGAGTTTTTGGGACAGATATGGGAAATAAATACAGAAAATGGAAGAATCAGCATGCACTGACTAAATGTAGACTTCATTAACTCAGATATTTTTGACCTTTTGCGGTATCCATAAAAACCCATCAGGGTCATATTCTTGTTTATTTGCCCCCTGACTGTTTGGATCTTCTAAAAACAGATTTGCCTTCTGACTCTGAAGCACTTTTTTCTTTCTTTTACATCCATTACTCACTCTTTCTTTCTTTCTTTCTTTCTTTTTATTCTGCCCCTTAACCTTTCTCTCTTTCTTTCTTTTTTCTTACTTTCTTTATTACTTGTTTTCTTCAACATATAAAGTAGAACCTATTTATTTTAAAATATGTATTTATTTTATTATTTAACATTATTTGTTACTTATGTTTATCTTTGTTTTGACCTTTTGTGGTATCCATAAAAACACATCAGACTCATATACTTGTGGGTTTTTTTTTCCCTCTGACTGTTTGGAACTTGTCATTAAATAAAACAGCCTTTGCCCTCTGCCGCTGAAGCTCTTTGTCTTTCTTTTTTCTTTCTTTGCCCTCTGCCGCTGAAGCTCCTGACCCCTCCTCTGGTCGGTGCCTGCAGTCGCGTCTGGTCTCGGTGACCTTACTGCACGTCTTCGGTGCAGACGACAAAACCGAGCTTTCAGCCACGCCTAATGAAGATCGTTAAGAAGATCCACCTTCCAGGATTTTTGACATTTTTGAAGCAGTTTTTTTGGAGGATCATTAGCGTAAGGTAAGCCGTGGGAGCGGCGGCTCTCCCAGACGTTAGCCTGCGCTCTCTCAAACGCGGCCTCACTGCAGCAACTGATCAGCTCTTTTTGGTGCTAATCTGAAGTTAATTTGCACTCGAACCCACATTTGTTCCCCGAACAGTTTTAGGACAGGTGTAGCCAGGCACCCCGTCCGAGACTCAGACCAGGCGCTGATGTCATATTTGAATCCCTCGGGTACTTAAAGCCTTTTGATTTCTTCCCCGTCTCCTTTTCTGAGGTAATAAAACCAAACGTTTAGGAGGAATGCGCTGTTAGCCTCGGGGCTTCCGCCGGCTTCAACAGAAGCTCCCTGATCAGCTCCTACAAAAGCATGAGCTGGGGAGAGTCGAACCCGACCTGCCGCCTGAGAGAGAGAGAGAGAGAGAGAGGTGCTCAGAGGGAACTTAGGACGCCCCAGCCCCTCTCACCTCCAGTTCATGCACTCTGGCTCCATTTCTTCCTTTGCTCTTTTCTTTCCTCATTTCAATAAATCGTTTTTATTCTAATATTCTGGCATCTTCAGGTATTACACCCTGTAATGTTTTCTTTCATTTTTTCTTACATTTTGTCTTTTCTTTCCCTTCTTTCTTTTTTTTCTTCCTTCCTTCCTTCATTCCTTCCTTCCTTTTGTACATCCCTAAATCTGCTTTCTCTCTATGTTATTTATTTATTTCTATTCTATAGTTTTTTATTCTATAATTCCTGTTTTAAGACAGACTTTATGCTTAAACCTTTCTCTTTTTCTTTTCTGTAACAGCTCTTAGTCTGCTGTCTGTCGGTGCTTGTTGCTTTGCGTTACATCGCCTCTGAGCAGCCCTGTGCGTACGGTGCGCGGTCCTAACGAGATAATGGCCCTTATTCGTTCCCGGTGACCAGTGGGAACCAACCAGACCCTCCTCTGCTCTTCTTCCAGAAATACCCGGCTCCTGAAGCTCCAGCTCCATGTCTCAGCGGACCTGCAGTCAGAAAAACAAGCGCTTTGCTTTCTTTGTTCTTCTGTCTTTGTAATCTTGTTTTTGGAGCATGATGACATTCCCATTCCGATGCAGATGCAAACAGCTGGAGCAGCTGAGTTCATTTGTAATACACCACTGTGGTTTATTCTACATCACTCACTTTGTGTTCATTTTGTTTTTGTGTTTCTGTACTGAATCATCTCTGTCTCTCTCTGTCTCTGCGCACACACACACACACACACACACACACACACACACACACTGTAAATAATTAACCACTGCCTGCAGTCATTAGCTTACATTTGTAGCCGTTTCCTTCGTGTTGTTTTTCTTTCCAATTCCTGATGGAGCGACAAGAACTTCCTCTCTTACTGCACAAACTTTGTCTCCATCTCTGTAAAGCTCAGCTCATCTCAAGGGTCTCAGTCATGGTGTTAGCGTGGTGCAGCATGTAGCCCAGAGTCTGAGTGCCACACAACAGAAAGATAGAATGCAAGAAAGAAAGAAAGAAGGAAAGAAAGAAAGAAAGAACATAAAAAAGAAAGAAAGTGTCAGTCATGGTGTTAGGAAATTCAGCTGAAGCACTGACTCTGAGTGACACACAAAAGAAAGAAAGAAAGAAGTAAAGGATAAAAGAAAAAAAAAAGAAATAATGGACAAAACAAATAAAAAAAATAAAAAAATAATAAAGACAGAGAGGATAAAAGAAAGAAAGTAAGTAAAAAAGAAAGAAAGAAAGAAAGAATGGACAAAACATAGAAAAAAAGAAAAAAGAAAGAAATAAAGGACAAAAGAAAGAAAGTAAGCAAGATAGAAAAAGAAAAGAAATGAATAAAGAAAGAAAGGACAAAAGAAAGCAGCCGGAGGTTTCGGGTTCATGACATCAGCACCTCCTAACAGGCCCAGATAGGAACGAGTGTCCTGCTTCCCCCAGTCTCAGCACCTGCTCTGATCTCCGGCGGGGTGTGTGTGTGTGTGTGTGTGTGTGTGTGTGTGGATTTATGATTATGATCTCTTACGGCTCCGGTAACTGATGCTCTAATCTCAGAACGGAGGTTTTATTAAAAATAAAATCAGGCACAAGTGGTTTAGCGAGTGCAGCCATGCAGGAGACGTTGTAATGTAGGTTGTAGTACAATGCAATAATACAGTATTACATCACACACACACACACACACACACACACACACACACAGATAGAGAGAGAGAATGGGAGGTTATAGGATGTGCATGGCTGAACAATAATGCTTTTTATTAATAATTGCATTTCCTTACTGCTCCCATTTGAATGAGTTTATGACGGCTCATAAAGCACAGTGTCGTGTGTGTGTGTGTGTGTGTGTGTGTGTGTGTGTGTGTGTGTGTGTGTGTGTGTGTGTGATAAAGATTATCCGTATGATCTCTCAATTTCGACATGATTGTAATTTAATTCTGTCTCTGCTTTCAGAGGAAATGGCCCTGATCACATGACCAAAAGATTATAAGATCTGGAAGTACAATACATGACCAAAAGTATTTGGACGTCCCTTCAAATGAATGCTAATCAGTAATATAACATGCAGTTATTAATTTCCATAGACGTACACTGGCATCTCCAGTAAATATCTCAAGCTGTGTGATTTCTCCAAACACGGTCGGGTTCAAGTATGGAGGCCTTGTGGTGACGCTTCAAACCTGCCTTTGCTGTGGAACGATGCCCTACCCCACCTGCTGGTGTGATGATCTGGGGAACCATCAACTACCCCAGCTGGTCACCCCTAGTAATGATACGAGGGACACTAACAGATCACCGACCACATGTGTTTTCTCTCATGGCCGGGCTTCTAACTGGATTTTTTCAGCAGGAGAACACTCACCCAGGAACGTCTCCACCAGACTGGGACACTTCCTTGCGATG
>JAJAGP010004751.1:0-43912 GCA_025084515.1 Ancistrus triradiatus
TACATTTACATTTACAGCATTTAGCAGACGCCCTTATCCAGAGCGACTTACAATTGGTACAGTCTTACAATCCAAGCAATTGTGGGTTAAGGGCCTTGCTCAAGGACCCAACAGTGGCAGCTTGGCAGAGGTGGGATTTGAACCCTGGACCTTCTGGTCCATAGTCCAGTACCTTACCCGCTAGGCTACCACAGTCCCAGGTTTGGGACTAGCAGAAACTAGCAGGTTTGGCAAATTGTAATCCTAAGTTGCAAGTCAGATCATTGGCTGGCTACCATATTAATGCGCAAGTGCAAACGAGCTCCCAAGGCTGTGGATAAATTTTGATTTCCATTCAAGTTCAGGCAAATCAGATGGCAGCGACAACACTTGACTGTTTTTAACCTGGGATTTCCGCACCTGACCCTACTCACAGTCAGACTAACTGTGTGTTTTAAAGCAGGAATAGACCAGCCCACCTAGTCCAGCAAAAAATGACAGGGGTGATGAACACCCGCCCACACATTTGCAAGAAATGCTTTATGTTGGAGTGACAGATTATTCGAGGACAGTACAGTGGCGCAGCGGTCCAATCTCGACCTTGGATTCCGCTGATCGAGCTCCTGTTAAGTTGATCAGTGTTTCTAAATTGCCCTAGTGTATGAGTGCGTGAGCCCTATGATGGAATGGTGTCCTGTCTGGGATCTTTCCTGCCTTGTGGCCTATGCTGATGGCTAGGCACCGGCTCTCCCGCGGATAAGAAAGTGAGTGAATGAATGAAAGCTTATTTGTGTCAGATGGTGTCCTTTATGCTTACCTAAAGATATGGAAATATTGGTATTTAAAATTTCCATCCAACCTCAAACACCTTGAGGTAAGTTAAGATTAAGAACTTTAGGTACCACTGAGTATTGTACATACACAAGTCCTACATTTGGTGTTATAAATGTCCACAGCTTGTGTGTAAAGACAACTACAATAAGTAAATAGTTGGTTTGATTTAGGTCTGGTTATCCGTTGAAATATTTCTTCTGCTTTTATAACTGTACCTAAAGCTTAAAATATGTCTCCTTATACAGTTGGGTGAGAAGCGTTCTCACCTTGGTGAGATTTGTGGCAACAGCACTGCTTTTACCCCCCAAAATACAATGCAATGTAATTTTACCATTGCATAGCAACAACTTTGTTTTTGACCTACTTTTTGGCTGAAGGTACTGTTCATTCATCACTTTCTCATCCGCTTAATCCTAGGTTGGAACAACCCTAGACAGGGTGCCAATCCATCGCAGGGCATGCGGGCGCACACGCACACACACACACGAGCAGTTTTAGAGTAATCCATTAACCTAATGCATGTCTTTGGACGGTGGGAGGGAACCAGAGTACCTGGAGTAAACCCACACAGACACGGGGAGGACATATAGACTCCACACAGAAAGAATCCAGATTGATCCACCCGGAATCAAACCCAGGACCTTCTCGCTGTGAGGCGACAGTCCTACCCCCGAGCCACCGCGCCACCCTGGTACTGTCAGTATTACAGCATACTCAGTATAAAATTCAGAGCTTCTTTTGTTTCTTAATTTTGATGTAAAAAATGTTGTATAAAAGCAATAGAACACAAGAAGGGGTGTGTTATTGTGAATAACATCATGGTTGTGATCATCTATGGCACTCGCCTTCAGCTCGGGCCTGCGACCAAACCTCAGCCGTGATGTTATTCGCGATAACACTCCCTCTCATGTTCTATTGCTTAAGCAAAGTTCATGTGGCGGACTCTGACATTAGACCAGTAACACACATTTAATGACTATAAATCCATACTGAATATGGTGAAATTTTACTGTTTATTGGTTCCTCCGAAGAGTGAAATTAAATTTACCCTATTGAGTAGGGTTTGGCATGACCCACACTGAGGGGCACCTTTGATCCTTATAAGGAACGAGTGCATTAATCTTGTAGGCCCAATGCGACACCTAGTATATACATCCTGGCCTCATCAATTCTCTAAGTGGGATGTCATTCTGCTGCCTATGGCAGGGCTGACTCCATACAGTTTCTGAATAGACTACTGAACACGTACAAGAGTTGCAGTGCAGGGGATTTGAATCACATTAAAGCTATTAGTCTGAGTCTTACCTCTGGGCATATTCACCCTCCACATTGCTCAGGCCTGTAACAGAGCTGCTCAGCTGCTTCCACACGGCTCCTCTGTCTCCGACATCCAGAGCCTCGTTTATCAGAACCACCGACGACAACATTTCTACTGCGACCAGCAGCTCAGGGTGCGTCAGTGAACCCTATACAGCCAGACAAACAGCAATCAATCCAAGATGCATTCCACTGCACAAAGTACCAGAATGTTGGCACTGGAAACCTGGAACGAACTGTGAATTGGTCCAGTATGAAATCCTCTCGCGGCATGGCTCAAACTGGTACCAGTGGTATTCGGGTATGGTTGGTTATGCAAAACTACGGCCCAGTTAGGGGCTGTCCATCTGCTGCACATACAAAATGAATTGAAAAGCTAGTATTATGAAATGGCCTTCATGAAACAATGCTAGTCTTTAAGATGGCCTTAACTTTTAAAATGTACAGTACTGTAGAGTTGAGCAGGTTTGGTTTCAGCGTTCTAATCAGTAGTCCAGAGCCTTAACCGCTGAACCACCATGAGCCACTGGTCCTTTATCAGTGTCATCTATCCAGACTGATTTGCAAGTTGAGTGGTTAAGGGCATTGCTCAAGGGATTTCAACTTGCATTCTGAACTTTCTAATTCCAGAGTCATACCATAAGCCACTGGTCCTTCACCAGTGTGATCTATCCAGAACAATGTACAACTAAGTTTATCAGCTGAAGCCCCTTGATCAAGGGATCTGAACAGATACCCTTCTGAGCTTTCTAATTAGTTGTCCAGAATCACAGCCCCGAGACACCATAAACCAATGGTATTTTAACAGTGTCATAAATCCAGACAGACAGACTTACAATTCAGTTGAATGGTTAAGAAGTTTGGACTCACAACCTTCTAATTCCAGACGTTCTAAGCCCACAGTCATACCATAAACCACTGGTCTTTTATCAGTGTCACATATCCAGACTGACTTACAATTAAGTTGAACTGTAAGAGGGTTAAGGGCTTTCCTTAAGGATATTTGAACTGACAACCTTCTGACATGTTCCTAATTCCAGAAAGTAGCCCAGAGTCATACACACTAAGCCACCATAAGCTTGTGGTAGCCTAGTGGTTAAGATACTGGACTATGGTGCAGATGGTTCAGGGTTCAAACTCTGCCAGTAACCTAAGACCAGTAACCCTCAATTGCTTGGATTGTAACAGTTGTATTTGCTAAGACGATCAGTTAAGACTATGAAGATAAGTGTGATATATAAAGAAGTGTGATCTATAAAGAACAATACACAATCAAGATGAGCAGATTAAGGGCCTTATTCAAGGGATCTAAACTCAAATCTGCTCAAGGGATCTGCTTTCAGTATCTGGTGTGACCCACCCTGTGCAGCAATAACTGCAGCTAAACGTTTCCTGTAGCTGTTGA
The DNA here is from genome assembly GCA_025084515.1 of Ancistrus triradiatus. Taxonomy (NCBI): domain Eukaryota; kingdom Metazoa; phylum Chordata; class Actinopteri; order Siluriformes; family Loricariidae; genus Ancistrus; species Ancistrus triradiatus. Next base: position 3,536 of record JAJAGP010004751.1, read on the forward strand.
TCAGTCCTGCACACCGGCTTGGAGGAATTTTAGTCCATTCCTCCGTACAGAACAGCTTCAGCTCTGGGATGTTGGTGGGTTTCCTCACATTAGCTGCTCCCTTCAGGTCCTTCCACAACATTTCCATTGGATTAAGGTCAGGACTTTGACTTGGCCATTCCAAAACATGAACTTTATTCTTCTTTAACCATTCTTTAGTAGAACGACTTGTTTTGGTCTCATCCGTCCACAAAACTTTCTTCCAATAGCCTTCTGTGAAGAGCAGACTTTGATTGATCTCTGTTCTTTAAATAAAACAGGGTGCCCACTCACACCTGGTTGTCATCCCATTGATTGAAAACACCTGACTCGAATTTCACCTTAACTGCTAATCCTAGAGGTTCACATACTTTTGCCACTCACAAATATGTAATATTGGATCATTTTCCTCAATACATAAATGACCAAGTATAATATTTTTGCCTCATTTGTTTAACTGGTTTCTCTTCATCTACTTTTATTACTTGTGTGAAAATCTGATGATTTAGGCCATATTTATGCAGAATTATAGACAATTCTAAAGGGTTCTCAAACTTTCAAGCACCACTGTAAATGAAACTTTTTTGGTCCAGAAACATAGGCAGTAAGCCATCACTCTCTCAGAATGTGTATTATGAGACTATGACTAATCCTTTATCAGTATCATTTACATGAGGCTTCATCGAAACTGGTTTACACCTAAGCTGAGCAGCTGAGGAAGTCGTGAGTTCAAACCCTGCCTCAGCCAAACTGTCACTGCTAAGGCAAGCTTAATTCTAAGGCACTTGGGCTAAAAGCAGGCAAATAGCGTGTGTAAAAAAAAAAAAAAAGTTGAAGGCGTTGCTCAGAGGGAGTTGAGATTCCTCTAATTAGCATTCCTGAGTCTTAACCACTGAGCCATCCTGTGACAATTTGCTTAAATTTGCCAAACATTTGCATGGAAAAGCAGCTAGAAAGAACCATTACAAAATCAAAAGAGAACATGTTAGTCTAGTTTGGGGATGTTTAGGAGTTCACAAACAATAGGGTGTCGGTTATTTTCCATTTGTTGTCTCAAAAACAGGACCAGCAGGAGCTATTATTGTTACGCAAATGTCCTGATGGAACTGAACCACGTTCATTGTGTACACTGTTTGCATGTATGTGGTCTAACCTCGGGGCTTTGCTGCTGCAGGCTGAACAGTTCTCTCTGGTAGAGCTCGGCGGCTCTGGGATAGACGACCGGGAGCTGAGCCTCTGGGTTCATCAGTTCGTTCACTGTTTCCTCGGCTACACCATTCCTAATGGCCGCGTTGATCTTTTCTACGGCCTTAAGCACTGCGGAGAGAAATTATTTTTATGTAAGTACATTTAGTGTGAAGAGAGTTAATTAAAGGGTGTGATCACACCTGGGTTTTTGGAGTGTTTTTGCACTAGTCACTGTGACTTTGACTTCTGAGTGTCCACACTGCAAATGTTTCTGTGTAAATTGCTGTCACTTGGACTGGTATATCCAGATTTGTTGCTATGGTGACGATGCAGATGTTTCTGAACTGGGCAGCATGAGGCTCAAGTAAGGGCCAGTTAGTGGTAGTAAATATGGAGATACCACAACAGTTTTCGGTTTATACTAGCACAATGGAGGTTGGGTCCCTTTTTGAGTCTTGGTCCTCCCAAGGTTTCTTCCTAGAACTAGGGAGTTTTTCCTTGCCACTGTCGCCCTAGGCTTGCTCAATTTGGGATTGGACGTAGTTATTAGGAGATAATCTAAACTTGTAAAGTTGCTTTCAGACAATGCTCCATTGTAAAAAGCGCTATATAAATAAATCTGACTTGACAATGTTGTCACAGCTATGAACTATTATTTTTGCCTTTAATTTCTAGCTACTTGGGAAATGTTCTATTTATAGGGCACCGTTTCCCAGACTGACCAAATATTTCTTCATATACAGTTTTATTCATGTGTTTCATTCCGATTTGTTGCGTCACAAAGAGAGAAGTTGCTCCAGGCTGAGGTACTACATTACAATAGAACTGATTCATGTTGTTTCAGCAGCACATACTGAAGCATAGAGTGTGGAATGACAGACGCCGCTTCAACTCCGATCTCACCCTTTAGATTCACCTGTCTCCAAATCCCATTCTGATCAGATTTGAAACCACATCCAAATGGCTTGAATCTGATCGGGAAAAGACAGATTCCAGGATTTTGGCCCTTCAGATCACCAAAAAATCTGTCCAGTTCAAATCAAATTTGAGTTCCCTTTCTGAACCCAGTCTTTGTGATTAAATGGCGCATACAGATAGAAAAGCTCATACTTTTCGAATAGCTCTCGGCGACGTCATTGGCTGCATTCACCCCACTTTGCAGCTCTTCTTTGGCCAGGGACTCTCCTGGATTAGTCTGGAACAAATAAAAGCACAATGTATGTTAAATACAGAAATTAAAAATAAGATTGGGTCATAAACAGACAAAAAACCTATTCAAATCTACCAATTTTTTCCAAGTTTCCATCATCGTTTGATTTAGCTCGTCTAGCCAGTTACACATCAAGTTTAAGGTTTTATCAGCTCATCAATCATTTATTAGTAATGATATTACTATTATCTTTATTAACACCGTCCTGAAGCTCTACATTATACAAGCAAGTACAATGGCTCTGTGGTTGAGGGGGAAAAACAGTGCCCATCCAGGACTTGAACCCAAGTCCTCAGGAACAGCAGTTTTAGCAGATGATCCCTTGCTACAGAGTCAATGAACCATAGACCATTTATTCCTTCATTCACTTTCTTATCCGCTCAATCCTGAACAGGGTCGCAGGAGAGCCGGAGCCTAGTTGGTGGCATATGGCACAAGGCAGGAATGACCCCAGACATGACTCCAATCCATCGCAGGGAACATACACTCGCATACTAGGGGCACTTTAGAGACACCTATTAACCTAACACGCATGTCTCTGGATTGTGGGAGGAAACCCAGGACCTTCTCGCTGTGAAGCGATAGTGCTACCCACCAAGCCACTGTGCCATCCTAGACTAATAAATGCCACTATCAATGCTTTAAGGCAGAAGGTATTTTGACCACTACCTGCTATTTGAACCATTACCTCACGTCACAAATGGAAATCTGAAAACTAATCGACTCAGATGTTCCAAATGACTCGGCTCTGCCTACACCCTTCTCACTTTATACAGTGATTAATTGTTACATTTAGCTGTTTGGCAGACGTCCTTATCCAGAGCAACATACAACTGATACAGTCTTACAAACTAAGCAATTGTAGGTCAAGGGTCTTGTTGACCCAACAGTGGCAGCTTGACAGAGGTCGGATTTGAACCCTAGACCTTCAGATCCACAGCCCAGTATCTTAACACATCTTAGTACATCTTCATGAGAAACTAATGATCATTTTTTAACTGGACTTGGCAATGATGATGAACCTGAAATTTCTCCAGCCCTCTTAAAACGCTACCTGTTCCTTTGCCTCTCGGTCTGCTATCAGCTGTTTGAGATACCAGCCCTTGTTCTTTGACTTGAGGGACTGCAGGCCCAATGGTGGGGACGACAGCGCATTGTAAAGCTTGTCTTCATCTCCACTCAACAAAGCCTGGTCCACTGATTTCAGAGAACTGGACACTGGAACAGCAGAGAAGCGTCCATTAATACCAAGAAGATACAAAACACAAATGAGAACTGATAAGAACTTACCGTTGACTTTGTTGACGTTGCCCTGAATTTCAGCATGGGTGAGCAGTTCCTCGTAGACGTCCCTCTCTGCATCCACGTTCTCCCCGAGCTGTAGAACACAAACAGCTTAACATCAGGAACGTGTTTACATAAAGAGTTAGGCTGGGGAGTATGACGATTGTCTGATACAAGTTATTCCAATATTTTGTAAACCTATCGACCAAACCACCCCCCACCCACCCCCCAACCAATCCCGCACCATTCTTCTTGGTAGCACTTCTGTGCCAAACCCTCCCCTCCGACCTTCCCTCATTCAGGCACTGCCCATATACAGGTACATACATACCATATACTAGTCATGACCAGATATCACCAGAGTCACATAGTCATTTTATGCTTCTGTAATGTAAATATAAAGCGTATTTTCACAAGAAAACTGCCTGCAAACGATACATAAATGCTTTAGAAAACACAAGTTCTACTACCTAGCATCCCTAAAGCCACCAGATTATTAATTTATGGAAATTATAAATCACAATAATTATAACAATACAGTGATGTACTGTTATGATCCTGTACAAAGAGAGGAAAGTACTTGTTTGACAGAAGTTAAAAATGCACTGATAGTTGCCATTACAAACAACACGGAAGATCAGCCAGATGAAATGGAGACTCAACGCGTGAATGTGAACCAGTTTATATATACAGGCAGTCATATATACAGGTAGTGAAAGCGCACACAAAGGAGTACTACTTACAATAGGACAGCCACATATGCTTACAAATAGTGTATGGATGTGATGCATGACCTGGCATAAGACACTGCCGGGACTCAAACCCGGATCTCTGCGATGGTGGGCTAGCATATTAGATCAATTCGCCGTCTAAGCACCAATACATATTATGTATTCATAATATCTGGGTGATGTAAGGGAAATTTCAGGGGCATTAACCACCTAGAAGTTGATCCAATCTAGAAGTTGTTGTTTTCTGTATATACAGTGGGATAAAAGTATTTAGTCAGCCACTGATTGTACAAGTTCTCCTACTTAAGAAAGATGAGAGGGGTCTGTAATTTTCATCATAGGTACACTTCAACTATGAGAGACAAAATGAGGGGAAAAAATCCAGGAAATCACATTGTAGGATTTTTAAAGAATTTAATTGTAAATTATGGAGGAAAATAAGTATTTGGTCACCCACAAACAAGCAAGATTTCTGGCTATCCTACAATGTGATTTCCTGGATTTTTTCCCCTCATTTTGTCTCTCATAGTTGAAGTGTACCTATGATGAAAATTACAGACCTCTCTCATCTTTGAGTAGGAGAACTAGATACTTTTTGCCCCACTGTAAATCTTATGAAACATTCCATCCATTATGAAAATGTCTCCAGGTATCACTACAAAATTCTTGCCATATAACTATCTTGACCACAGAATAATTGTACAATAGTATGATGCTTATAACTACCCAAGTGTTCCTTCTTTAATAAACAGCTGTTCATATCATACCCTCTTTCTTGAGTTGGCCACTTTCTCAGCTTTGGCCTGGTGCAGCGTGTCCTGGTAATGCTGGGCAGAACTCTCATCCAGGTTCAGCAGCATGGCGTTGGGGTTTCTCATGGCTGCCAGAGTGCCTGCAGGGTCTCCATGGTCGATGGCCTCATTGATGACGATCACTGCAGCGTGCACTGAATCAAAGCAAAATGAGATATGATCACACTTTGTTCTTTAAGGAACATGGTGTTCTTCAGACTCACTGCTTTGCACCTGGTATTAGGTTAGAGCCGGTGTTCGTTAAACTAATACACTGTTACTATTACACTAAATATCCAAATATTAGAGGTAAAGTACAACATGGGAACACTCACAAGCTGCCTCATCTACAGAAAGCTCATTAGCCAAGATGCCACCAATTTTGCTGAATGCAGGCATCTGAATGTTGTACTTCTCCAGCTCAATCTTCATGTTGTTAATCTCCTCCTCTGAAAGACAATAAATAATAAAAATGTATGTATACACACTGACGCTCTGGGAAATATTCTTATATACACACCCACACCCACACACACACACCCACGTTAGGCTCACACGCATGCGCAGACTAAGAAGACCAACTGAAAGTGTGTAACTTCTATACATGCTATGACAAATCCGATTACTGAAATAAAATCCAGATCTCTTTATCAGGGTTCTTAGTCTGATTTCTAGATCTGAGTATGCTGTATACATGACCACTTGAATCATCAGATAACAGCAGAAATCCAACCATGATCAGATTGTTAAGTGCATGGAAACGCACTCACTGTTGTAGACTAAGTACACACCTTCATGGAACAGGATACTTGTTCAGAAATGGTTGCGTTGCGCTATACAAACAAGTCATTGAAGGCCCCACCTTACAACTGACAGACCTTAAAAAATCTGTTGCTAATGTCTTGGGGCCAGGTACCACAGGATCACCTTCAGTAACACCCATGAGGTCAGGGATGTGCTCCAACAGTTAACCACTATTCCACTAACTGGGTTGGCAATGGCGTCAGACAATCTGGTTTTATGCTACACTCATAATTTCCAGAACTTATTAAAAATTTATAGTTAGGTGCTACTATTGGTGGATGTTACATTATTGATGTCGCAATGACACCCATCAAAGGAAGACAAGCATGGCATCAGTTCTTTAGTTAACCATTCTGGTTGGAGAGTCCAATTAGGAACCATTCAGCACCATGCTAGCACAAACAGTTGCTGTCATGTCTACAACATCCAGCTTAAAACCCTGCAAGGCTACTGATCTCCTAAAGCAATCTAGCCCATGCTGAGAAGCAACAACAGGCCTACAATTTCCACCAAAATGACCTTCTTCTTTTATGGTTTTCCCCACTTAATCTAGTTTTGCCCAATATCCCAGTGTCTCAACACTGTCATTTGCAGGACCAATCCAAAAAGACTAAAGGCTCTTAGGAGTGCCTACATTACAATTCAATACTTTTTTTTACCATCAGGCAGCAGAGTTCTATGGTAAGCATCAAACTTCAGGAAGGAAAGGGCTATGCTTCCCATATCCATTTGCCAGTGAGTGCATTTACATGCACTTAATAATCTGATAACTGCAGAAAATCTGATCTAATCTAATTTTTGGCAATAATCCGATCAACAAGTTTACATGCACTTGCATGCATCAGATAATGGGAAAGCTCCAGTTTACATGACTCAGGGAGCCAAGCAGCCAATAATCTCATACACGTGAGACAAATTTCAAACTTTAATATTAAATAATCAATGATTCAATCACTGCCTTTAATTTCATGGTGCATTTAATTCTGGGGTTGCCAGTTCCCACGAGAAAAAATTCCACACAGTCAATCAAAGTTTAATTCTGGGGTTGCCAGACCCAGTGAGAATCCACCCCCCCCCCCCCCCCACCCCCACTAAAGTCAATGGAAAAAGAGGCCAAATACAACAAAGTCTTTAGAAATATCCAGACCTGGCAACCGTGGTGGAAGGCTTGTGCACAGTCTGAAAACACATCGAGTTACTGGTATACACGCTACGAGTACTCAGATTACTGGGTTAAAATCCAGCTCGCTCTATCAGATTCCTTAATCTGATTTCTAGATCAGAGTATGCTGTGTGACCACTTGAATAATCAGATAACCGCAGAAATCCGACTATGATCAGATTATTGAGTGCATGTAAACCCACTCACTGTTGTAACAGTACAGAGCATTATAAATAAAGTATGGAGATGATGTATAATAGCAATAGTAACAGCTGTTTCACCAGTAATGGCAACAAAGGGAAACCTTAACCAGCTGCATATTAAACACAAAACAAAAAATATTTTATTTCTCAGCTCCTGTAGATACACAAGTCCAAAACATCTGAACTAATTTAAGATCCATGCCCTTCTGCTCCTGCATATTATATTTTTCCTGGATACATCCAGCACACAGATTTTTTTCCACAGCTGTTTATATGAGCTTCACATTTCACCAATACATCCAGTTGGCATATCTAATAGAGCTTTTCCACAGGCACATTTAGTGCACACTTGCCCATTACATAAGCACAGGACACATCCCAGTTTTAGGCTTGCCTGCGTCATCGTTTGCTGCTGGTGCAATATGGCTTTGTAGGAGGCTAGTTATTAAAAAATCATGTAAAATGCGATGACGAGGATGGAAACCGTGCTAAATCCAGACGAACTCCTGCATCTGATTCACTCCATTGCTAAACACAGTGGTAAGTGTTTGCTTAAATGGTCCTCTGGGTCAACACTGGCACTGCGTTGGTGGAAAATCAGCAGTCTGATCTTTTTTTTTTTAATCTCATGTTTTTTCCTGGTCATGAAGATGGACATTGTTCTCAGAACGTCTGTTAAATCCGTTCCCCTTGCTATGCAGTTGGCAGTCGGGTCGGGTTGGCTGAAATGGCCGGGAAAACTCACTAATGGCTTCAACACTCCCAAGCTTTCTCAAACTCCCCCTTCTGAGTGTCAGTAGAGTCAGTGAACTCACCTGTGAAGGCGACCTTGCCATACAAGTCTGCAATCTGGGGGGCTAAGCCAAGCTTGAACAGGTACAAACTGCAAACACACACACACGGATTAGGACTCAATTTGAATTAATAACTTTCACTATTCATACGTTCCTCTGAACTTTGAACATGTTTGTGCAAAACAGCCCGTGCTCCATGGGGTGCTGTTAAAATTAAAATTACTACGGCACAGCCCAACAGCAGACCCTCACCCCCACCGACTCAGATTTCCTGCCTCTGTGAGGTCACATATATGGCCTGTGGGCTGTGCTTGAACTCTGTACATGACTAGAATGCACGGTTTAAAAAATGTGTTTGTGCCAGCATGGCACTGTAGACTGAACCACACCAAACACCTGAAAATACATCTCTGGTCTTTTCCTAAACATTCACAAACTCGCCTTTTAATGACAAAGTTTGGATTTGGTATAAACTAGATGGCGTGCTCCAAACCTATAGTTTGACATTTGCAAAAATCGTAGGCCATTATTAAATTAGAGATACCATTGTTTTAGCAATGGTACAGTGACCATATAGCATTATTTCTCAGAATACAACCAGAAAATACAGGAATGGTGTAGTAATTGGAAATTGGTTTTTGTTTGTTTTTTTGTGTTTGTAGTTTGTTTTTTTGTTTTTTTTTGTTTAATTGTAGTATTAAAGCACTTTGAAAAAAAACCATTCTTCTATAAAGGACTACTTATGGTGGAAAAAGTTATTTAGTGTGGAACCCTGGCCAGCTTTCATCAGGGATTTGCCAAGTTGGACTCTTTTCTACAGTCAGGAAGATACTTGATCAGGAATTATCTTTTTAGAAAGACAGCAGCCAAGAAGCCACTTTCTTGGAAAGGGAAGTGGCTAAGATGTGCTGAAGTCCACAAAGATTAGAATGAACATCAGTGGAAAAGAGTATTATGGAGTGATGAAAGTTTACATTTTTTGGGGTTGACCAAATGTTATATATAGTAATTATATACTTTCTAAAACAACAAATGTAATGGTGGCCTACAACTTTTGCATAGAAGTGAAATGTATAAAAACACTTTTTGTATTAAAATCCCTTGAACAGAATAAATTATGCTCAAAGATTTTATAGAGCTAAGCTGAAAAGCCAGGGGTTTTCCCAAATCCAGTTCAATAAGCCTTTAATCTCTTGCAAGTCGATGCATTAAAAACACACCACAAGAAAATCCTGCCAACAATACACGCAATTTCAAACAGTTAATTACCCATGGATGGATGATTCTGATTAGTATTTTGCAGAAGTTGTGTTTGATTTCTAAATAAAAGGAAGTCAACACAACAATGAGAAGTGACTGTGAATGACATAACAGATATCACCGAATAGAAGGGGTGTCTACATACTTTTGCCCATTTATTGTAGCATATGTGGAGCATTATACCAAACTGGTTGATTTGAAAACATTTAGATTAATCTATCAAATAGCCAGTACTTGGCTAGCAAACAGATTTCAGTGTACACACACAAAAAAAACCCTTTATTCATTATCACATTAAAAGTTTACTTAATTGCAAAAGTATTAAGTCACTATTTTTAATGCTACACACTGACTTTCAGATTTGGGGGAACATTTACTCGGCATGTGGCTACAAGGCACAGGGGTACAGACTTTGTGATAAATAACTGGGTGTGACATGAACGCAAGACAATTTTTTTACATTAAAACATATCAAAAGCATATTTTATAAAATGCAAGTACTATTTGTGTACGCAGTATGATACTCTCTTGCACTGGGACGAGGAAGTCGGCAGTTTCGAAGAGAATCACGTGACAGGAGTGATGAGCGCTGGGAAACGTAGTGAGGAAAAGCTATGGTCGCACAATAATCGTTTACTGTTTCTCACTTTCAATACAATATTCAATAGATCACCACATATTAAATACTTTACTAAAATAAGCTTCATGTTAATGACTTCCCCCCCCCCCAAGTGTAGTTTAAATATAAGTATTTAAACATGTTTAAAGTGCATATGCACTACAATACTCTCCAGCATTCAGCAGTGTGTGATGTAGGAAGCCATGTGGCGGCAGTGATGAACTCTGGGAAATGTAGTGGAGAAAAAAGGCGAGGTGTTTTAAACGTGTTCAATTTAAGACGCGCTATAACAGGTACAGTATATATTATGTATTTGGTGGAACGCATCCCTGTGAGAAATCGGGGAATACCTGTATACAGTGGGGCAAAAAAGTATTTAGTCAGCCACTGATTGTGCATGTTCTCCTACTTAGAAAGATGAGAGCGGTCCAATTTTCATCGGTACACTTCAACTATGAGAGACAAAATAAAAAAACTAAACACAGGAAATCACATTTTAGGATTTTTATTTTTTAAAAGAATGTAATTGTAAATCATGGTGGAAAATAAGTATTGTGGTCACCCACAAAATAAGCAAGATTGTAAATTCTTTAGGAAGCTCTTCTGTCCTCCACTCGTTACCTGTATTAATGGCACCTGTTTTTTTTGACCTTGTTATCTTTGTATAAAGACACCCTGTCCACAGGCCTCAAACAGTCAGACTCCAGACTCCAAACTCAACCATGGCCAACGACCAAAGGAGCTGTCGAAGGACACCAGGAAAGCAAATGTAAGACCTGCACTAGGCTGGGAAGAAGAGTGAATCTACCAATAAGGCAAGCATGTTGTGAATAAAATCAGCTGTGGGAGCAACTGTAAGAAAATGGAAGACATACAAGACCATTGATAAATCTCCCTCGATCTGGGGATCCACGCAAGATCTCATCCCGTGGGTCAAAAATGATCATGAGGAACGGTGAGGCACAAAAATCCAGAACTACAACGGAGGGACCTGATGAACTGACTTTTTCTGTGCAGAGAGCTGGGACCAAAAAGTAACAAAGGCTTGACCATCCAGTTTACACACTACGCCGAGAGGGACTCGGGTCTTGCAAGTGCCAGGCGTGTCCCCTGCTTAAGAGGCCAGTAACATGTCCAGGCCTGTCTGAAGTTTGGCCAGAGAGCATTATGGATGATTCCAGAAGAGGATTGGGAGAATATCATCTTCAGGTCAGATGAACCAAAATAGAAGTTTTTGATAAAAATAAACTTGTCGTGTAAAAAAACCTAAAACTTGTCGGGTTGGAGGAATAAGAATGCTGAGTTGCATCCCAAGAACACCATACCTACTGTGAAGCATGGGGGGGGGGAAACATCATGCTCTGGGGCTGTTTTCTGCAAGGGGACAGGATGACTGATCTGTGTTAAGAGAAGAATGGAACGGGGCCATTTGTCTTCGTGAGATTTTTTAAAGCCAAAAACCTCATTCCATCAAGTGAGAAGCATTTGAAGATGGAAACGTGGCCTGGGTCAAAAAAATACCCACAAAGAAACCAAAACCTTCCTTCCCATAAGTGAAAGCATTGAATATGCTAACGTACTGGGAACGAAAATAACCAATACCTCTTCTTATAAGTAGAGAACTTGCGTACAAGCAGTGGCTAAACAATACTCTCCCCCACTTTGCCCCACTGTATCAATTATAAACACACATTGTAGTTTCATTTTCACTATAACAACTCAGGGCATCCATGGCTGAACTGTAGTCTGTGTGTGTGTGTTTGTGTGGAACGTGTGCTGTACCTGAGTGCATGGATGCAGTAAATACAGCGAGGCATGTTCTTCCTGTCGTAGATGTCGGTGGTCTCAGGATAAAATATCTGGAATGGGGGAGGAGACAGGCAGGAGTAGGAGTGAGTGCTTTGATGGCGCTCTACTGTATCCGAACACACAGCTTTTAGGCAAGTCATATCATGTTCTGTGAACTGGAGAGAAGCAGAGCTCACACCTCTGAGCGTATTCATGTGCTCACCTTAGGAAGGCCTTTATCAGCCATTGCATTCAGCCACTGGATGACGTTGTCTGTGTGTCTAAAGTGAAGCCCTGTGGCCTACGGGCAGAGCACAAAACAACAATGCAAATTCCTTCAGCATGACATAACCATCGTCACCTCTTCAAGTACACGTTCTCTCACTCTGCTCTCACCTTGTAGCGCGTCTGCTCACGGTCGTAGATCCTCTTCAAGGACACGACGTGGGGGGCGAAGAAGTTGCCGAGCTTGGCCAGGTAAACGCCATTACGAGGCTTCGTCTGCTCACGGTCGTAGATCCTCTTCAAGGACACGACGTGGGGGGCGAAGAAGTTGCCGAGCTTGGCCAGGTAAACGCCATTACGCAGGCCTTCCTCCAGCTCAGTGGTGGGAGGAAGCTCCTCGTCCAAGCAGGCCTCCATCCAGCTGCAAGGCACAAGTGAAAATGGCTTTAATGCTTTTAAAATAACGCAGTTGGCTGCGAGTGTGGGAAAGAAGCGCTGAATGTACTGAATGTGCTACAAAGCAAAGTATTTAAGGCTTGTGCAATATCAACTGCGTAACGGCTTCTCTAATGTGTTGCCAAAAACCAATGCTTGTTTTGATTTGACTTGATGAAATGACCTGTTAATGGTTCGTTAAAACCAAGTTAAACAGTCTTCTGGAAAAGTAAAGACACTCCTAGTCAAACGACTTGTTGACTTTCTAAAAACGAAAGGCCTCTACTGGATCCAAAATGAAATCTGACATTTCTGAGTCATCTATTACACTCAGGGCTTACCGAAATAAAAGAACAGTTGGATTATGTGGAGAAGTGAACAACATTTTGCCCATGCCAGATTTTAGGTCATTCCCAACCCCTTGTTCCACCCAATGTAGCAGCTCCTGAGAGCATCAGTGTGTATCCAGGGCTGGAATTGCAACATGAAGATATTAGCTTAGCTGTGGGGCCCCTGCAAGGGACACTTCCCATCCAGGAAAAACCTCTGCAAGCACCCAGTGAATTCCAGCATAGACTCTGGACCCCTCCTGACACTTACCAGACTAAGCAAAACTTAACGTTCACTTCCCCCCCCAATGTTTTATAACTTATGCATTCAAATTTGCAGTTTGTTCCATCACACTTCCTTGATTCTACAAATAAAGACATTTGAAAAATCAACAAACCTAATCTGACCAGGTGAAATCAAACTTTTGGTTTTACAGCTCACATACTGTGTAGCCATCGTGTGATACTTCTCATTACTCAGTCATCAAAGCTACAAACACCAACGAGGCGAGACACTTGTTCTTGAGGACTAAATGTGACTGATTACAGTACTGAGCTCATGCCATTCTTCAAATTTCACCACACTTAGTTGCTTCCCTAGATCCATGACTGTCACATTTGTCCGTTAACTGAGAAGTTCAAACATGCCTGTTGGATCACACGTCTGACGAGTTTGGAATTTCAAAAGTCAAGAGTAATGCATGAGAAAGATTCCACGTCCAAGTTTCCCTTATCCTTATAGGAAATGTGTAGATCTAATCACTGCACAGGCTGCAATACTACCAACCAATCACAATTAAAAGGACATGGTTACACAATCTCAACATTTGTCAAAGTTAAACCACAGCTACTAGAGGAATAGCTTAATCATTACTGACAAACTCCACCAACTACACACGCGCATGAAAATTGTTGCCTAAAACAAAAACAAGCTTTTCTTAGTTAAATGTTCCCCATAAGGAATAATGTATATTGAACTAATCCGTTCCAGACCCCCAGAAAATCCACACTGTATAAGGCATTATATACATATTACTGGAGTTGTATTGTACAGGTTCTCCCTGATTTATGAAGGGGATATGGTCCGACAAATCCATCACAACTTAAAAGTTTAATATAGTCTATATAGTATCATAGTGGAGCCTATTACACATTAACACTTACATTAACCTATGCTGGCCAAAATCATTAATACAAAGCTTATTTTCTAATAAAGTGTTGAAAAATCTCATGTAATTTAGTGAGTAATGGATTGAAAGTGAAAAGTAAAAAGAAAGCACTCTACTAGCTAGCATAGTTGCTAATGCTAACTGCTCAGCATGAAAGCAAAGAGGATTCAGTTCCTGTTTTGCTTATGGTTGGCTGTCATTTCTAACCATTTTAGAAGCCATGGAGACTTATTTGCACCAAGAATACAGTACCGTAGATGTAAAAGTAAAGAAAACAAACAAACACAGCAGATATCTTCACTGAGCAAGAGCTATTGTGAAAAAGAATTACTGAATCACTGTACTGAATTGTGAATCAGTTTGGCTGAAACGAGTCTCGCAGCTCGACTCATACAAGTTTAAACAAGTTCGCCAAGTACTGAGGAAACGAAATGCGTCAAGAACCGAATTCAACAAGTTCCAAGTGGTCGAGAACCGAGGTACCACTGTACAATGGACAACTATATGTCAAAATCTAACACTTGTACAATTATTTTAATGGTAATACATATTTGAAAGTAATTAAAACTGCTGGTTGTTTCCTTTGCTGTCCTGCGCAAAGCTGTACTAACGCAAAGCTGAAACAAAAGCAGAAAGAAATAACATGGGTGAACAAACTGAAAGCACATGGCTTTGCCTGACTGCTTCAGACAAGGGGTTTACATAGCAGAGATTCTTTCGTGATTTTGGACAACAATGACATCACGTCAATCACCAGGTTTCCTCTGGACAACCTGAGATGAAGTCCCTTTCTGACGAGAAAAGCTGCTCAGATCCTCATACAGGCTCCAATAAGGATTACTGCAATGTTTTGCTTGCTGGACTGCCTTCATGTTCCACTGCTCCACTATAGAGTAGTTCTGCAGCCCGTCTGGTTCACAAAATACCAAAGTTTTCTCTTGTCACTCCTTCACAGAGCTTCACCAATGGCTTCCAGTTGTAGCCAGGATCCAATTTAAACTCCACAAGGATCCAACTCTTGTTTTGTTTTTTTCTGGCCTCAAAAGGTTCAGCTGCATGTTTACCTTCTTTGGTTCTGAACTACATTACTTGCACACCAAATCAGGTCTTCGCTTCAGAACACCTAGTAGATCCCTCTCTGGTTTTGAGCCACGCCTGAATATCAATGTTTCAGTGTGCTGGCTCTTCATTGGTAAAATGGGTTTCCCACACCAGTCACAGCAGCTCAGTGTCTCACTTCATTTGGCATAAGTCTGAAGGCTCATCTCTTCTTGTTAGTGTCTGAAATGTCATTAGAATGTGGTCTGACTGGTAATGAATACTTCCACATCATTGAGTACTTGCCCCATGGCACCTGTTGCAAAACTGTTTGCAAGTTTGAGAAGTCGTTCAGAATAAGAGCGTCTGCAAATGGTTAAATGTATCTGTAGGATTTGATTAAGGAGATGCAATACAGATGAGAGGAATCAACGCCAGGATGCCATTTTCTGGTGGAACGGGGTCGAGATGAGGCATGTGAGAGCATGAGAAAGTCAGAACAGAGGTGGCGGGCGTGCCAAGTGTCAGCCGTGTTGAGTCATTTTATAAACTCCATGACACAATCTGACATCAGACAAGAGATCTGTAATTACTGTTCATGAGAGGTATTCATGATAAAGATTATATGTATTGTGTGCCATTCAATAAACACATTAAAAAGCCAAAAAAAAAAAAAAAAAAAAAAAGGGAGAAGAGGTTCACCACTAATTTTTTTTTGTTTCTGTATTCATTCCTAATAAAATGTGGTATGATCATCTAAGACAAACATTCTACTACACACACTAGTTTGGGGTGAGAATTTGCTTATCTGCACTATAATTAGATAAACACAGCTGAATGGTTTGTGACCTCAGTTGTTCTTAATATGACAGTTTTAGGTGTTGGCCTTAAACAAATCAGTTCATAATCTTTTTGCCCTGCCCTCCTAAAGCCTAAAGTGCATGAAGAAATCGTTCTGACAAATTTAATGGAGCCTAACAGACAACTCTGCTGAGGTCTTGGAATGTCAACGGTGAGCCAGAGCTAACCACTCAACTACATCGAGTTTGTTTACATGCACTTAGGAATCCAATCATACTTGTATTTCTGCAGTTATCTGATTATTCAAGTGGTTGGATCTAGAAATCGGATTAAGAAATACGATAAAGATAGCTGGAATTTATCCCAGTAATAGCATTACTCATAGCATGTATTCCTGCACATGTGCTCAAACCTACCGACACAGTTGGCAGGTCTGCTTAAAGACTTGGCTTTATTTGGGCAATTTTTCCATTGACTGGAGCATTTTTTTTCCTTGTGGGATCTGGCAGCATCAGAATGAAAGGCGCCATGGAATTAAAGGCAGCAAAACGGCTATTGAACACTTTGTGGAGACTCTGAAATGCAGTTTATACTCAAGAAAATAAAGAATTTGATTACTTATGATCAAAGTTTGAAGTGTACGTCACATCTTTGTGAGATTATTGGCTGGTTGCAAAGGAGAAATCCGATTATTTCCCCAAGTCCTGTAGACCCGGAGTCTTCCCATTATCTGATTACTCAAATGCATGTATACTCGATTGGATTACTGACTAAATCTGCTTGTCGGCAGTTATCGGTTTTTTAACTGCACTCATTGCCCAAAATGAAGCGCAAACATTGAAGGCTGTTATAACAGCAAAGGAGTTCTCAAACTCCACACTCATTGCCATATTGGGTCTCCACAAACCTTTGGCCACATTATTGTATTATGACCCAAGTTTACAAGTAATCCAGGTAATCAAAGGGATCAACAAACTTTTGACATTGTAAAACACTTTAATTCACTGTGGAGGAACGCCAGGTACCAATTCTAGTGCTATTCTAGTGTTTTTCTACATGAGAACTGACAAGAAGCAACAGTGCCATTACACCTGGAGCAAAGTACTGTGACTTCTAACTATGAAATGCTAAATACTCCACCTCCATCTTCTTTGCTCAGGGGCAAATTCTCAGCTCCAACTGAGAGATCAATATAAGAATCTCAGAAAATCATCTCCAGCAGCAAGTCCTGGAAATAACACGTGTTCATTTGAGTATTTAGGAAATCAAGTTTCACTGGAGTAAAAAGAAGGTGACACGACGTGATGGTGAATTGTCAATCATCAGCATGGGGAAGACTCGCGAATACACAAATGAACTGACAAGACGAACACAATCAGTCATCAACCTAGCTTTATTGAGCCACAACTTGCCACACACTAATAATGGATACAATTTGGACTATTCCATCAACACTGCCTGGCTTTTCGCTACTCTTTTGCATTAGAAACTACAGCTCGTGTTACAGGTAAAGCCAAAAATTCTCAAATAAGCCTCAAACCCATAGTGTATCAACAATTATTACAGAACCAGCAGCATGTGCATGTTGACTAAGCCTGTTCACTACAATTCATGTCTCAGAAATATCCAAACAGCACATTACAAAGAGCTTCCCTGCTGAAAACACTGCTGTGTTCAATATAGATCACTATCCTCTTCATTAGTGTCCCTACTCCCTCATTAGTACTGCGGTATTTAGGCAGACTACTTAGTTGACCAAGCACTCAAAACACAACCGAAATCTAACACTTCCTTATCATTAACATCTGTAAGTATCGGTCTCTAAAATAAAACCAAGAACCAACTTTATAGCCCTGTGTGCACATGAACTGAATTCTGTATTAACATTAGTGAAAGCACTGTGCTGTTCATACGTGGCTGTGTTTATGCTGCTGTCGCGCAATGTACAAGTGCAAATGTGATCGGCACAAAATCAGTTATGTTACACAGTTCGATTGCAGCTGATCACGCTAAAAAAAAAACAAAAAAAACAAAACAACTGCCAGTCCTGGTCACAAAACAATCTGCTGCTGTAAACAAAACACTCCCATTTCCTCAGCATCCTGCATGCGCTACACCGGTGCCGCCCCTATATCCATCTCTATGCTACATGTGTGAAAGGGCTGCTCCAGACAATGAGTCCATATGTGAATATGCCATTATAGATATAGATATTAGCCTTTTCAATCCAAGGACAATCTTTATCCATTATAACAACAATAATTAAATCCACAATGACATCATGCAAATTATCATCGAGCGTTCTCTCACGTTCAAGTCCCTCATGTCTCTTTTTAAGTCTAGTACTAGCCACAGATGCATGGTATTGTGGCATCCTTGCATGTAATCCCATTGTCGTGTACCCTTTGCTGGCACCCTGTAGCTGCTGAATCCGATTTAAAACACCGACACATGCCGACAAAGCTAACCACGGACTAGCACCCTAGTCAGAAGGCACTAGTTAAGCCCTGTCCCATTAGATTTAAGGCTCAAGCATGTCAACACTGAACAGAGGAATCAAGACACGGCGAAGACAAAACAACTAGGACTACTGGGGAACTCGGGTGGCGCAGTGATCACAGTATGCTAGGGAAATCTGGCCACTCCACAGTCATAGCTGACTGTGCTTAAGGGATGATGATGGTTTCTGCATTATCGTAACAGAGGCCTCAATAGCCACTCAAGGCACCGTCAAAAATGTCAAGACATATATGCCAGATGTAGCGCATTCCACAGTGTGTTCATAATCTTGCTGTAGAAGACAGCTGTCTGCTTGGGGGAAAAAAAAAGCAATTAGCGGCCGTGAGTTGTACAGAGGCAATTTGCTGACCTACTGATCTCCTTCAGCTGAGGGGCTAGCAATGCAGACAAGGAACATACCCAAACTGGAGCAAAAGCTAAACCTACACCAAACAACCAAACAAAAATGGTCTGAACTGACTTCAAAGTGAGCACTAACATCACCTTCACACCTGTGTAATAGTTTGTACACCTTTCCAGGTGCTTTAGTATGATCTTAGACATCAAACTAATTTAAATTCCTATTCAGTGGTACCCCACTTTCAGTGGTACTTCTTTTACAGCATAAAAGTTCACCAATGTTCTATAAACCTTTGAATAATATACCCATTACTGCACAGTTTAAATAGATCTCTCTGTTTCTACGACCTTAAATGTTCGCATTTGGTAGAAAGCCTAACAGATGAACTTGAGACTGTGGTAGCCTGGCGGGTAAGGTACTGGACTATGGACCAGAAGGTCCAGGGTTCAAATCCCACCTCTGCCAAGCTGCCACTGTTGGGTCCTTGAGCAAGACCCTTAACCCACAATTGCTTGGATTGTAAGACTGTACCAATTGTAAGTCGCTCTGGATAAGGGCGTCTGCTAAATGCTGTAAATGTAAATGAACCTTGCTTGGATATGCAGTTGAGATCATTATAATCTTTCCAAAATGGATGAGTAAAACAATTCATGACTGCACTTTCTCTGTTCCATTACGAATAAAATCACTAAACTGCTTAAACTGAAAAACACTGAAAGAAGTCAGAGTCTCTAAGGTTTACTATTTGCTAAGCTTTAGCCAGTGTGACAGAACTAGAGAAAACACAGCTAAGCAGCCAATTGGCTAGCATACTTAGCACTTTAGCACTAATTTCTGTGGCAGCAGTCACCCACAACCTATTAAAAAGCAGGACAGTTGAAGTGAGAAGACATTACTTCAAAAACAGCCACATTTATTCAGTGCTTCAATAAATGAATCTGAATTTGATAGCCCTGGCTAACTATGCTACCTGGTCGCCTAGTTAGCAAGCATATATATTAATGGATCTACAATAGACAATCATAGGCTATTACTGGTGTAATGCATTTTCTTTTTTCTTTTTTTTCATACAATTCTCATCTTAGCAGTCAAAGAGAATACAAATGGCAGCACCAAAGTTTGAGCCACGTTCACAGCTACAAGATTTTTATGATTAATTTTATAAGTCAGTTGAGATTTTACTGCCAATGATAACGACATAGAAGTACCAAATTTGGTATCTGTTTCAGAATTGGCGATACTTAAACCTTTTCACGTTGGTTGGTCACTAATCATTGAGTAACCATTTCAGCATTCATCTATAACTATGCGATGTATACACTGCATATGAGGTGGCTAATTCAAATGCTAACTTACAACCACAATAGGAAATCAAGAGCCACCGTGACTAGAGAGCTAAGACGAGATAAGATAGCCTTTTATTATCCCACAAGGGGAAATTTGTGTTGTTATGGCAACAAGAGGGAAGAACAGAATAAACAGAAGTTGACTCGCTGTTTAAAATATGTAAAATATTTAAGTACTATACAAAATATATATAATATGGATATTATACACAGCTTAAAGTATACAAAAGTAGAAATGAATTATTGTACATAAACCACGTATTGCGCAGTGCACACCTGATGCTAGCATTGCTGTATATATTGATGAGGTAGGAGTTTATAGGAGATATTACTACTATAGATTGTCTGCCTTAGTCAGTCAACTCACTATACTCTCACTCAGACCTACACTACACATAAGGTAATGTTAACTCAAGCACTCCGCCCAGCTAGTCTTCATGCTCTGTGGTCTCACACAGACTCTGCATTGAGAACTGGAGGACCAACCTTACAGCTTCTTAAGAAACAGTCGTCATTTCACACCAACTCTGACGTTTACCCTCTAAAGGACACCTTGCTACAAACATACGAAACACACCCATGCAAAAATTAGTCAGTGTTGTGACTAGGCCTGAGAATACCGACAACTGGACTGCACTGCGAGACGCAATACCAGGAGCCAAGCCAAGACTGGGCCTCAATCTGCCTGATGGGAAAGCCGAGTAGAATAAGCATGAATCAGAGGCAGCAATGGAAATGGTAGCAGTGAAACTGCTTCCTTGTGGTGTGACAGGATAAGTAAAAGTTACACAGTTCAGAGGTCAGACTAATAGGAAGAGGCGACCGTAGACAGAGGAGGAAATGCAGGAGCGCTTCTCCCTATTCATCTCCGAAAGTGCTGTACTTCAAGAGTTAAAGGAAAGGTCTGGCCAAAAACCTACCCCAAATGTAACGAGTGCAGTACTAGTGCTTTTTTAAGGGACGAAGGTAGTCACCATCTGAAGACGATGAGAGCCATTCATACCACTTGGGTACCAGTTTCTGAAGTGATTGAGGCATATAGTTTCCAGCATATGCGTGTCTTGCCTCACAAACAGTACGATCCACGTGATCGCTCTGTGGGACACAGGCTAAGCATTAATGAAAGTTTTCTCAGGTTTGTTGACATCTTTCCAGTCACAGTGACCTCTTCCCGCCCAAAAAAGTCAGATTTTCTTCCTTCACAAGTTAGGAATGACAGTCCAAAACTACGTTAAAATGTGCAGTTTTTTGTTTGTTTGAAAAAAGGGTAGTCTAGTCATTCGGTGCTCACTACCCCCCAAAGCTTTGATCCTAGAATCACCTCTGGATTCCGGTTTAAAACTGTACAATCTGCATCCCTACTAGGTGTGGGCAATCATCATATCGTGAAAAATTGTTATCGTGAAAGACTGTGATAAGATTTTTACCACATCACGCCACACTACTGTGTCTATCAGTGCAATAGAACATAAAAATCAATAGCTACATTATGTATATTCTCCTGCCCACCAGTTTGTGCCCTCAGGATGGGTGGGGCAGCACATGCAGGCATGACTGGCTGTGTCTAACGGAGAAAACGTAGGTCAGGGGATCATACCTGAGCACTGAAACGGTGACTTATGCTGACCCTGCAACAGCCTGATGGCTCATGTATACCTGCACCTTGTTCTCCATGGATAGATATCAAACTTTGAAAGGAACCAGGCTGAACTAGAAACCCATCCTCCTCTGGGAACCAAAAGTTGATTACCAAAGCGTCTGGAACAAGCAGTTCATTCCATTTTTTGGCCAAGTGTCTCGTTTTTAGACACTTGGCTGCACATTCCTTTTCACTTTTTTCTCAAGAATTCCAAGGCTGCAGACAAGGAAGAAGGCATTTCCTTGCTTATGCTAAGGACTTGCTAAAGTCAGCGCTTTATCTACTTTCTCTACCATCAGGGTGCAAAAAGGCAACAGAAAGCACAAAACATGGCTGATTGTTATGCACCAACAAAAGGTGATGAATAGACAGAGTGGATAAAGGTCCAGTAAAGTTTTAATTCAGTGGGTGTGTCCATGTTCACTGTCAAGGACAACTCACTTCCCATGCTGTGAGAGGAGTCAAATTTGTGGTCACTGATCTGCCCATAACAAAATATTGAGGTAAAATTTGGGACTTGGCCCTTCTTTCTCATTCTTCTGATGTAATCTAGCCCTGGTGAGACAACAAGAGCGAAAGGTATGCATTATGTACAAACATACACGCTGAGATGACATTTACACACATTCCTATCAGCCTTCCTTCAATGGCTGTCAGTGACCAAATGACCAATGTGAGACCAACAGAATGGGGAAGTTTTGATGGGGTGGACACTAGCCACGAAATCCAGGAACTCCTGGTTCGTCTGACTCATCTCTAGAGCAGTACATTTACAGCATTTAGCAGACGCCCTTATCCAGAGCGACTTACAATTGATACAGTCTTACAGTCCAAGCAATTGTGGGTTAAGGGTCTTGCTCAAGGACCCAACAGTGGCAGCTTGGCAGAGGTGGGATTTGAACCCTGGACCTTCTGGGCGAGAGTCCAGTACCTTACCCGCTAGGCTACCACAGCCCAGTACTGCTGGAGTGGCTAACAATAGCAGCGTGGTGAACTCAAAACACTGATTAATAACGCAAAAACAAACACTACTCCATCACCATCCCTCTTCCATATATAGACATGACCCATAAAGGTCTTTACATTAAAGACACACTGACACAAAGTGGTTCCTCTCATATCTCTACGGTGCAGGGTTCACAACCGGACTCGTGTCACTGTTTGTGTAGAGTTTGTATGTTCTCCTCAAGGCCAAACAGAAGCCATAAGTGCTTGGGTGCAACGGTTTAGCACCTCTCCACATTATTGATGAAAAGCAAACTCAATAATCCAAGATTTGTCTCACTTTTCTTAAAGGGTAATGGGGGTCCTGGAATTCACTGGGCACAGGCAGTTCTGTAAATGCACCACTTGACCTTCACACTGCAAGCCCCATCCAGGAATTGCCATTTCTACAGCTTAGGTTATTGACTAGTATTTCTAAAAGCTTTCCCAACTTAACTGACGAATTACTATCCAGAACACACGGAAGCTCTATAATGTCGCAATAGACAGTGGTCAATTTCCAGCAGAAATGACATTCAAAAGTGGACATTGAGACCACACCCAAGCAGTGGAACCTACCATAAAGGCGTAAAAAACTAACACACCAGGTTGACCATGAGCCCTGAAGGTTCAACCACAACTAAGTTAACTCCAAGTGAGCCGAAACTTTTCGTTTGAGCCAGGTGGAGGGGCAGCTTGGCCACAGAGAGAAGGAGACGTCGAGAGTGAGCAAGAGAGAAAAGCAGTAAGGGAGGACGTAGACAAAACAGAAGGGTGTGCCCTTCCTGCCCAAAAACAGTGAGAGACTCTGGGGAGTGAATGTGCAAGCAGCAGAAACAGAGTCACAGACTGAAAGGCACTGCAGTTTTACCACGGATTCCGATTACTTCCTCATGTTTGACACCATAGCAAAACGTCACCTCACCTCAATCTCACCTTCTAAATAAAAGCAGTTATTGTGTCGTCAATCCGGAATGGTGACACAGACAATCTTGCAAGACAGACCTGAACCTCTTTACACCATCCAACTGATGATCAAGAGCTTCATGAATGTCAACAGGTTTGAAAGGAGCATGGCATTTATTTAACACCCACCAATCTGTCTGAAGAGTAGAGGTGTGCAATGCAATACTGGGAAGAGAATACATCCTTCAAAAAAAAGTATTTGTACAAGTCTTACATGTGTACACCTTGCTCGTGTTGTAGAGATAATTCGTTACTAATGAAAATCAATCATCAATGGGAATTAACACTGATGGAAATTAAACACAAGGAAAAAAAAACAAGTCTTATTTATTTACTTAAAAACTGAAGCAAATTCCAGAAGGTAATAAATTTGCCACAACTGCAGATTATAGTCAAGCAGAACTTGGCGCCATACAGACTCTATACAGACATTTCATCCAGCTCTCTTTATTCGGATTTCTCAATCTGATTTCTAGATTGGAATATGCTGTGTATGTGACCACTTGAATGGTCAGAGAACTGCAGAAAAAATCCGGGCCAATCGGATGATTAAGTGCACGTAAAATGCACTCGTTGAGCTGTCTAACAGCAAATCCGATTTCTGGACAGACAGTGGGGCAAAAAAAAAAGTATTTAGTTAAGCCACTGGATTTTACGCGTTCTGTACTTAGAAAGATGAGAAGGTCGTAATTGTCATATAGCTTACACTTCAACTATGAGAGGACAAAAATAGGAAAGTCCAAGTCATCACATTGTAGGATTTTAAAGAATTTAATTGTAAATTATGGTGGAAATAAGTATTTGGTCAAAAACAAAAGTTTCAACTCAAATAACTTTGTAAATTAACCTTTGTTGGCAATGACAGAAGTCCAACGTTTCCTGTAAGTCTTCACCAAGGTTGGCAACACCACTGTAGTGGTATTTTGGCCCATTCCTCCTGCAGATCTCCTCTAGAGCAGTGATGTTTTGAGTCTGTCATGGGCAACATGAACTTAACTGCCTCCACAAATTTTCTATGGGAAAATCATTTGTCTTCATACTTGAAGGTACCCCATGATTGAAATTTACCTCTCTCGTCTTTCTAAGTAGGAGAACTTGGCACAATCAGTGGCTGACTATACTTTTTTGCACCACTGTAGTTTGCAAGATGTCGTTCATTTTTGAGAGGCATCCATTCTTTTAAAAGCCAACCCCCTCCCTGCAAGTGGGATGAGCCACCATCTAGCAATTATTAATAAACCTAAAAGGCATATGCTCTGAGGCAGGAAGAGTGTTTTTTTCTTATATTTTGTATCATGATTAATTTGTTCAATAATTTTACCTCAGTCATGCACTTTGAGGATGCTAGTGTCCTCCGAAATTAGTCCCTAGATCTGTTGGGTGCAAAGCACCTATACTCGATAAATGTATCTTGCAGTTTTGTTACAATTAAGATATGACATAGATGATACATATCATACACCCTAGTCTACAGAAGTGTACCAAGTTCGGAAAACAAAACCAGGCAGTTCCCATATACCGCTTCAACCATAATTAACATTTGGTTCTTTCGAAAACAGACCACAATGCAAGTCAATGCGTAGTTAAACTACAGTAAAAATCTGAGGTCCAATACCAGGAAAACAAATCCACAATGGCAGATTGTTGTTACCAGTGTTGTTCGTATCCATTGATATGGCAGATGTCAGATTACACCTCAGGCAGTAACTGCCATTGCAGCGCTGACATCAAGTCATGACCTGACAAAAAATGCAGGTACGCTTTGGGTACTGTTTCTAGTGTTGATTGCAAATTAAATTTTGACTTGAAGAGCCTTACCATAATGCATGGTCACGGTGTGAACGTATACAATAAAGCGGGTCGATCGAAATAGGTCTTCAAGTGCTTGGTATTGTTCACCGTCAGCATTTTCCAGCTTTATCTTTTAATTCAAATTTAATTAAGTAGCCGTGTTTTGCTTTTTTAATGGGCAAATCTCATCTCAAAGATCCAGTTCATCCATTATTCAGCTGGGGTTCGATCGGTGCAATGCTGACTGTTTCCTAGTAAAGCTGCGATGAGAGGGCTACCCATGTACAAGTTCTACTTAATACAGTCTGAACTGGTATCTCACCTACATCTGTTTCATGACTATTTTTGGGGAGAGACGACTTGGAGGTTACAAAGAAAACTAGATGAAGAACAGCACATTTCATACCTGATGCTTGATATAACGGTTTTACTGAGCAGCCCTCATGATAGTACAAGCACCAGCAAGAAAGCTGAAAAAGTGGTGGCTAATGGGTAGAATTTAACTGCTGGCAAGACATTTGGCACATTTCAAAAATGGCAGGGGCAAAAGCCAAGGTTGACGACTTTAAGGTGAAGTGCGTGGAGAGAAATCCGCCCTGCTGTCACAGGTGATGAGATGAATTTGGCGAGATAACGAGGGTAGACTGTATTTAATTACAGATAAACAGGCGAAAAGTACAATTTTAGTCCTCGGTTAAGCGCTGGATTAAAAGCTAGATGTTCAATAATGATTCAAAGACAGTGTAGTAGTCTGGAGACCATGAAGAACTGACATTTGGACCTCCAAAATAAGTCATTTCCACTATCTGGAACGCTGATAATTGTCTTCCAAGCATACGAGAGAAAGTGTATGGAGTGCCAGGAAATAGAATGCGACAGTTGGAATGGCATAATCTGGGTTAAAACATTAAAACCCGTAAAATAAACCCCACTGTGCTGCATTCACAGGGTTCTCGTGGTAGGTATGGGACGATTTGCCAGGAGTGCGAGTCCTGACATGTTTCAAATCTCTTTTCTAATGACAAGAAAACAAGCCAGGAGCATTGTGGGCAAAGTCTATAGAAATGGTCTAAAGGTTACAATCACTGACTCCATTGAGGTCAGCAGTGTTTCGCAAGGAACATTTCTCATCCTGTACACGCTAAACTGTTACACAAAACACATGGACGCCATTACACCAGCGGAACAACGCATGCATTTATTTCACTAGTACCTGTCAAAATATAGACCTAGAATGAGCAATGCTTCAGCATGGTTGAGGTAAAACCATAGAAAAGGGCAGAATGTCCACATCCTCTGCATTGTTCTCCACAGAGCCGTACTCCCTCCAGACTCCATGGTTTAAGGTCACCTCATAATGCAACAGGAAATTTCAAGAAAATGTCTTGACACCCAAAGATAACACTCTCAGCATGAAATATAAAAAAAACCTGGCTAGCCAAATGCAGACATGATTCTATATTTAAGTTCTTAATTAATTGCTGTACTTGAGAGCTGAATCATTCGATGGCCAAAGATCAGCAGGTGATCTGGTGGAGTAAAGCTGTAAGGGATTGATAAAGTTGCCAGATGTTCTTCATTATTGTGTTTCTCTCAGCACATGCATTAGTAATGTCATGGAAAATGCAGATGACTTCACATAACAGGCCATTTTTATCTTTTATTTAAAGCATAATATTTCAAAATCCCAGCCGTGAAGCATGGCAAGGGAATCATCATTTGGGTTGCTTTCTTGTCTTAGGGCCTAGACAACTTGCAGTCACTGAGGCAATAGTACATTTAATATGTTGGGGCACAACCTCAATAATGCTGTTCATGCAAGAAATCTGAGGACGGTCCAAAATTCATCACCACCATTGTGCAAGTTTGATGAGCAACTAGAAAAAAATAAAAATAAAAATAATAATAATAATAATAATAATTACTACTGCTATCCTTGGTTGTAGATAGGGATGCAACATAGCTCATCACCCTGAACGCACCATCCCCACCGTCAAACATGGTGGTGGCAGCATCATGGTTTGGGCCTGCTTTTCTTCAGCAGGGACAGGGAAGATGGTTAAAATTGATGGAGAAGATGGATGGAGCCAAAATACAGGACAGTCTGGAAGAAAAAACCCGTTGGATCTGCAAAAGACCTAGACTGGGACGGAGATTTATCTTCCAACAAGACAATGATCCAAAACATAAAGCAAAGTCTACAATGGAGTGGTTCACAAATAAATGTATCCAGGTGTTAGAATGGCCAAGTCAAAGTCCAGACCTGAATCCAATCGAGAATCTGTGGAAAGAGCTGAAAACTGCTGTTCACAAACGCTCTCCATCCAACCTCACTGAGCTCCAGCTGTTTTGCAAGGAAGAATGGGCAAAAATTTCAGTCTCTCGATGTGCAAAACTGATAGAGACATACCCCAAGTGACCTGCAGCTGTAATCGCAGCAAAAGGGTGGCGCTACAAAGTATTAACGCAAGGGGGCCGAATAATTTTGCACGACCCACTTTTCAGTTTTTTATTTCTAAAAAAAGTTTAAAATATCCAATAAATTTCGTTCCATTTCACGATTGTCTGACAAAAGACCTCCAAATCCACATCAGTGTCACCGCAGAGCTGAGAATGATGCACCACCTAAAAAAACTTGCTCTGTGGGGGTCTTGACCATTAGAGAACAGAGTAAAGGGAACTAGAAGTATGTAGAGAAACAGATGGACTACAGTCTGTAATTGTAGAACTACAAAGTGCTTCTATATGGTAAGTGGAACAGATACAATGAACAATGAATTAATAAATATTAGAACAATAAAGGTGGGTTTAATTTCCTAACCTGCTTCTAAACAGCCTCCACCTGCACACTCCCAATCTGTATTCTTTACATCTCACACTGAGGGCAAACCTGCAATTAGCTGCCACCTAAATGAGAGGTCTGGGGTAATTTTCTGGCTGGTGGGTGGCCCGATCGCCGACCACACACTGCATGCCAAAACAACCACACAACATGATTTACAGTGCAGCTCGAGATTGCTCACCGATGGGAATAAAGCCTAAAGCCTAAAGGTAAATGGTTATCATCATCAGTCAGGAAAACTTGAACTCAAAAAACAAGAGGGCCTGTGCAGAATGTGTGATGCAAGTGCAGTATCCTCCAGGCACTGGCAAAAGTTTCAACATCCCTGCCCAAATCACATGTTTTCTAACCGAAAGAAATGTAACACAGCCTCCGCAGAAGACAACCTTAAATATAACATTTCTCTCCACATTTTAAAGTAGATACTTGAAAACCTAACTGCAAAGGTTTGGGTGCCAGTGCTCGTTTGTAAAGTCTTTGTAAAACCCCATCAATTGGAAAATGGTTTAGATAGCCAATATGAGATATCCATTATTCTGGAAAACAGTGAGATCCAGTGGCTCAGCACTGCAAACCACCAATCTACCACTGAACCACCCTGGTTCATATGCCATCTCTGCCAGCATAAGGTTTCAGTGTGTTTTTTGTTGTCAAGGGTCTCTGCACCCCTGCAGGTACAGACCTGGAAGGTCTGTTGAATGAGAGACCCTTTGCCGCAGGATAGGCAAGAAGCAAAGGACCTGATGCCAGATAGACCAAGAGTTTCTGGTGTGAGAGACCAGGGGTTTAGTGTTTGGGTTCTGAAATTACCCCTCACCAAGTGCCCACTAGGGGATGGGAAATGTGTCTGCGGCACATGACGCAGACCAGCAATGCCCCCGTCACAATGCCCATTACGTCAAAGGCCAACTGAATAAAACAAAGGTAAAAAGCTATTCAGGCGTTCCACTGCTCTCCAATCACCATTAAAGCAGGTTAATGGTTTGGATGAAGGGTTAGAGCAGTAGTTCCAAAACTAGCACGGAGCTATTGCACCAAAAAATAGACAGAAAAATGTAAGATGCAGAGCGCATTTCACATGTAATTCTACTATAAAGACAATTTTTCACATTCAGTAAGACATTTTTGTATATATTCCAGTGGAGTTAGAAAATACTCTTATCTACAAAAGCAGAAACGTTTGGTACTACTAACATGTTATTGCACGATTCTGATAGCAGGGTTCGACTCTTCTGCTTAACTGCCCATCACTGTGCTGTCTCATTTTGACCAAAGATTTAAAATCCGAAACAAATCCTATAATACTGTACCAAGCAGAATGTTGTAATAACAGGATTTGTGATGTTACTCATTTTAAATACTGTTCACTATGGTAGTACATGTTTTAGACACAAGCTGTTATACAAGCACTGAATAACCCAATTACGTGGCTTAATTTGATTTCTTGAGCTGGTGATTTACAGCACAAGAGTACACTGTTTATATGAGATAACGGCCAGGTAATCAAATTATCAGCGCGCAGGTAAATACACGTCTTGCCAAAAGGTTCTTACCACACAAGACTGAAATCTGCTTA
This sequence comes from Ancistrus triradiatus, assembly GCA_025084515.1. Classification (NCBI taxonomy): domain Eukaryota; kingdom Metazoa; phylum Chordata; class Actinopteri; order Siluriformes; family Loricariidae; genus Ancistrus; species Ancistrus triradiatus. The sequence continues at coordinate 33,389 of JAJAGP010004751.1, forward strand.
CATACACGTTCCGTCAAGCAGAAACTGATAATGCACAGGCACATCTGTAGAGATGAATTACACTGCTCAAAAAAATAAAGGGAACACTCAAATAACACATCCTAGATCTGAATGAATGAAATATTCTCATTGAATACTTTGTTCTGTACAAAGTTGAATGTGCTGACAACAAAATCACACAACAATCATCAATGGAAATCAAATTGATTAACCAATGGAGGCCTGGATTTGGGTCACACACAAAATTAAAGGGGAAAAACACACTACAGGATTGATCCAACTTGATGTAATGTCCTTAAAACAAGTCCAAAATGAGGCTCAGTATTGTGTGTGGCCTACACGTGGCCTGTATGACCTCCCTACAACCCTGGGCATGCTTCTATGAGAGGCGGAGGTCTCCTGAGGGACTCCTCCCAGACCTGATAAAGCATCCGCCAAACTCCTGGACAGTCTGTGTTTTGCAACGTTGACCGTTGGTGGAGTGGAGCGAGAATGATGTCCCAGATGTGATCATCGGATTCAGGTCTGGGAACGGGCAGGCCAGTCCATGGGCTTCAATGCCTTAATCTTGCAGGAACTGCTGACACACTCAGCAAAATGAGGTCTCTAGCATTGTCCGCATTAGGCGGAAACACAGGGCCAAACCGCACCAGCTATGGTCTCACAAGGGGTCTGAGGATCTATCTCGGGTACCTAATGGCAGGTCGGCTACCTGTGGCGAGGAACATGGAGGGCTGCTGCGGCCCTCCAAAGAAATGCCACCCCACCCCATTACTGACCCACTGACAAACCGGTCATGTGAGGATGTTCAGAGAAGATACGCTCTCCACAGCGTCTCCAGACTCGTAAGGTCTGTAACGTGCGCTCAGTGTGTGAACATGCTTTCAATTCTGTGAAGAGCACAGGGCGCCAGTGGCGAATTTGCCCAATCCTGGTGTTTCTCTGGAAATGCCAGAGTCTCGAACGGTGGGGCTGTAGAGCACAACATCCAATCTGTGGACGTCGGGCTCTAATACCATCTCATGGAGTCGCGTCTTCTAACCGTTGTGCAGACACATGGCACAGTTGTGGCCTGCTGAAGTCATTTTGCAGGCTCGCACGTGCCTACTCCTGTTCCCTCCTTTGCACAAAGGCGGAGGTAGCGGTCCTGCTTGCTGGGTTGTGCCCTCTACGGCCTCCTCATGTCTCCTGGTTGGTACTGGCCGGTCTCCGGTAGCGCTCAACCACTACGCTGGGACAGACAAGCAAACCTTCTTGCCACAGCTCGCATTGATGTGCCATCCTGGATGAGCTGCACTACCTGAGCCCCTTGTGGTGGGTTGTAGAGTAAGTTCTCATGCTACCACGAGTGTGAAAGCACCACCAGCAGTCAAAAGAGACCAAAAACATCAGGCAGAAAGCATAGGTACTGCAGGAAGTGGTCTGTGGTCCCCACCTGCAGGAACCACTCCTTTATTGAGGTGTATTGCTATTGCCAATAATTTCACCTGTTGTTCTATTCCATTTGCACCAACAGCATGTGAATTGATTGTCAATCAGTGTTGCTCCTAAGTGGACAATTTGTTTGATTTCACAGAAGTGATTTACTGGGGTTATATTATTGTGTTGTTTTTACGTGGTTCCCTTTAATTTTTGAGCAGTATATATATATAGAACTCATTACAGCAACCTTTCATACAGAAGCATAAACTTTAAATGATCTGCTTCAACGACTGCCCTAGACCTCCTATATAAGCAAGCGTTACGTCAACAGCATTTCCAGAGAGAGAAACCATGTCAAAGTTCCGGTCTTGGGCAATCATGCTTAAATCTACAGATAGAGATTAGGCTGATGAAGAAGGGCTATGGTCCGAGCCAGAGTTGAAACCTACTGACTTTTTATAGTAGTTCAGAGCCTTAACAACCGAAACAAGGAAGCTCAGAGGAGCGGGAGATTTGAACCAACAACCTTATAATTAGACTTACAAAGTCGTCCACATCCCCTATAAATGACATTCACAATAAACATCACATTTAGCCAAGTTAGCAGACTTTATCCAGAGCGACTTACAACTGATAAAACTTTACAGTCTAAGCAATTAAGGGATCTCAGCTTTCCTCAAGGACCCAACACTGGTAGCGCCCTGGACTTTCTGGTTCCCCGTCCAGTACCTTAAACCACTTCACCACCACAGTCCAACAAATGTATTTTAACAACTTTATATTTAGATATACTTATTTAGCAGACACCCTTATCCAGAGCGATGTAAACTGATACAATCTTACAATCCAAGCAAGCTTGGATTGCTTGGATTTAAGCTTTTTTTTAATCAATGGCTCAAAAGTGGCAGTTTGGCAGTTGAAACATACAACTTCCAGATTAGTGCAGGAGCCTTAACCATCATCCTATAAAGCCAACAGTGGCAGCTTGAAGGAGCCAAGATTTATACTCACAACCGTCCAATAATAGTGCAGATACAATTACTGAACCATCGAAGTCCCCTTACAAACTAGTGTCCTAGTCAAGCTGGGATTTGAGCCTATAACCTTCCATTACTGCAGACTCCTAAACACTGAGCCACCAATTTACCTTGATCTTATTTACAGTAAATGTCAGGTAGACAGCTCTACTGAGACAGAATTCAAATGTCACCATGAGAAAACAAGCAGATCTTTAGATGACACCAAAAACACAGCACTGACATTGCTTGAACAACAAAAGCCATGGATTCGCATTAAATAGCTAAAGAATGCAACACAACAAGGATATGCGACGGATTACTACACAATATGCAAATCCAATAACTCCACCTCTATTAATAGGTGCACCGATACCTCACACTCATGAAACATCACACATACCTTATTTATTACATGTGCTAGGTGGAACTACAGGTGAATTCCCTTCATACGCACTCAGCATTACCACATACTGAGTTCATTCCTGAGCATCACAGCGAAAAGCATTAAGGAGTCCAGCTGTGCCACTTTCTCCAGGGTTTGTGGCGAAATAACAACTCACATAGCAGCTGGGCAATGCACCAAGCATGGTGAATCATTTTGACAGTTATACTGTAGACTGCTGTAGGCCAAGTATACAGAAAAAAGGTGTAGAATTAGCTATTTATAGTGGTAGTGCAAGGAAAAAATGACATGCCATCTCTAAAAACAAATTCCTAAAATGTTTGGTTTGAGAAGTTTGCTAAACAAGCTTTGAATGTCAATAGATAAAGAAACTGATTAACAGGCTAGTAGATGATTCAAGTAATTGGGTGTAGTCTCAGGGTACTTTTATTTGCAGAATCTGAGGCAGCTACATCGACTGAGTTATTTCCCCCCTCAACATACGCTGATCAGTTATAACATTAAATCATATGTTTAATACTTTATTGATCCCCCTGTTGTCTACAAGACAGCTCTGACCCATTGAGACCTGTGGTGTCCTGTGGTATCCGACCTCAAAAACTACAGGACTAATATCTCAAGGGTGGAGGGCCTCAAAACATCTTCTTCCCTTACTTCTGAGGGCAAAATGTATTATCTGGAAACCGATCATCACCAAAGGTATTTTCACTCAATGGAATGAGTGTCCAAACTTTAAACGTACGCCTTCGCACTGACTGTTGAGGTCATTTACCAGACATGCAACCCCAGATCATCAGTGTGTGAAGTAATCTCACCATTTTCTTCAGTCGTCTTTATATGTTTCATTAGAACTGCACCAGATAAAATTTCCAGCAACATTTCCTTTGTCAGTGCAGATCTGTCATTGATCAGTGACTATCACGTTCATCCAGTCACCAAGACTCCATGATAATGTTTAGCATGGTTCATTTTAAGATCAAAAACAATACTAGTGTCGCCACCAACCATCGAGCACCAAACTTTAGGGATGATGTTATTTTTCTGCTCAATAAAACCCACAAGTCCCACATAACAGACGTGGCATCCCTATTAATCACAAGTTAGTCATGTGAAGTTGTTTGTGGGAAGTCCATTGCTTCTGAAATCCTTCTCCTCTACCATCCTTCCTAAACAGAAACAAAGCCTGGCCATTCTACTTGAATCAACCAGCATTGTTTTGTCCATTTAGACAATAGAGAATAAACGGTATAGCCAAATCTCCAATTTTTTCTACAATCACACAAAATCATACCACAACATCATGTCACCCAGGGATATCCCTAAATATTCAGACTTTTTCCAAAACCTACTGGATGTTTTACTAATTTATAAATAGTCCAGGTTAGGTTCCATTGTGCCGCTGGAAAGAACTTGAGCACAAGGGCTTGCTGTAGCCTAGAGTTTAAGGTACTGGACTATATACAGTGGGGCAAAAAAGTATTTATCATTGTGCAAGGTCTCCTACTTAAAAAGATGAGAGAAGTCTGTAATTTTCATCATAGGTACACTTCAACTATGAGAGACAAAATGAGGGAAAAAAATCCAGGACATCACATTGAAGGACTTTTAAAGAATTGAACTGTAAATCATGGTGGAAAATAAGTATTTGGTCACCCACAAACAAGCGAGATTTCTGGCTCTCACAAACCTGTAACATCGTCTTCAAGAAGCTCTTCTGTCCTCCACTCATTACCTGTATTAATGGCACCTGTTTGACCTTGTTATCTGTATAAAAGACACCTGTCCACAGCCTCAAACAGTCAGACTCCAAACTCAACCATGGCCAAGACCAAAGAGCTGTCGAAGGACACCAGAAAGAAAATTGTAGACCTGCACCAGGCTGGGAAGTGTGAATCTACAATAGGCAAGCAGGTTGGTGTGAATAAATCAACTGTGGGAGCAATTGTAAGAAAATGGAAGACATACAAAGAAATACAAAACCATGGATAATATCCCTCAATCTGGGGGCCCAATGCAAGATCTCATCCGTGGGTCAAAATGATCATGAGAACAGTGAGCAAAAAATACCAGAAACTACACGGAGGGACCTGATGAATGACCTGAGAGAGCTGGGACCAAAGTAAACAAAGGCTCCATAAGTAACACACTATGCCGAGAGGGACTCAGATCCTGCAGTTGCCAAGGCGTGTCCCCCTGCTAAGCCAGTACATGTCCAGACTGTCTGAAGTTTGCCGAGAGCATATGGATCATCCAGGAAGAGGATGGGAAGAATTCAGTGTTCAGATGAAACCAAAATAGAACTTTTTTTTCCTCAACTCGTAGTGTTTGGAGAAGAAAGAATGCTGAGTTGCATCCTAAGAACCCCATACTACTGTGAAGAAGGGGGCGAAAACATCATGCTTGGGGCTGTTTTTAGTGCAAAGGGGACACAACGACTGATCCGTGTTAAGGGAAGAATGAACGGGGCCAGGTATTGTGAGATTTTAAGCCAAAACCCTCCTTCCATCAGTGAGAGACTGAAGATGGAACAGGTTGGGGCTTCCAGCATGTAAAGATCCAAACACACCGCTTCGGCCAACAAGTGGCCGGTAAAAAACATTTCAAAAAGGTCTGGAGTGGCCATGCCATTCCAGACCTCAGCCATAGAAAGTTGTGGAGGGGAGTTGAAAGTCCATGTGACCCAAAAAACATCACTGCTCTAGAGGAGATCGCATGGAGGAAATGGGGCCAAATACCAGATACAGTGTGTGCCAACATGGTGAAGAATACAGGGAAAACGTTTGACTCTGTCATTGCCAACAAAGTATTGAGTTGAACTTATTTCAACCATAATTACAATTAAATGCTTTAAAAATCCACGGTGATTTCTGGATTTTTTTTCCCTCATTTTGTATCTAAAAGTGGAGTGGAAGTGTACCTATGATGGAAAACGACAGACCCCTCTCACCCTTCTAAGAAGGAAACTTGCCACAATCAGTGGCTGACTAAATACTTTTGTGCCCCACTAATATTACACCAGAAGTTCCAAGTTTTTCAAATCTCACCTCTACTAAGTCGGACACTGTTGAGAACACAACCACCAATACTTGGATTGTAAGGACTGTACATTAATTGTGTGTCGCTTCTGGTAGGGTGTTGTAAATGCCTTATATGCAGAATCTTTTAGACAGATCGTGTCCAAAATGTACATCTGCTGCGTTTGGTCTAGAAATATTTTAAGTTAAGTCAGATTGGTTTTGCAAGAGAGTTGTGGGTTTTTAAAACATGAAAACTTAAACAGGATGCTCAGACTTTGCACAAACACTGGCTGCAACAGTTACAAATAAGACTTCTAGACTCTAGGTTTCTAAACCATTCTACTGGCTCATTGTATAAAAAAACACAACTTTTACAGGACCATATCGGCCACTAGCATGATGGATAAATAGCAAACCGAATAATTGCTTGAGGGAAAAAGTGTGCATTTCAAAATTGTGCAGATATAAAAAAACAGTCCATTTGATTATAGGTCTTACTTCACTAACAATATTTCAACTAGCAGGAGTCAGAGCTCAGACACACCGGAACCAGTCTCTATGACAACCAAGGTTTCTATAGCTACAGTGGGGAGATAATAAAATAAACAGGGTGTGCTCACTTCCTCTGCATTGCTAAGAGTGTTGTAACGTGCGTGTGCACGGAGGGGATGAGCACGGAAATGCTACGCTCTGTGCCCCTCCGAGCCAGCCATGCAGCTGTCTGAATCTACAGAAGATGAGGGGAAAATACACTTTGCACAATCCTGATTCTAAACAGCAAGTCATACGTTCACATGCAATGCTAGCCTCAGCTTCCCCAACTTCTTAACCAGCAGTTACTAGAGATATAGAAGAAAAAAAACTCAGGGTAAATGCCCCCTTTTTTTTAGTTCAAACCTCAAACACATGACAGACCACAAATAAAACGGGAGCAGTCTTGCCTTTATACACTGTTTAGCAAACACACAATCTAATATAGTAAACGTTATATTATGTCTGAACAGCCAGACCAAATCCCAGATGTCATCTAAGTGAAGTCCAAAATATTCAGATGTGGGACGACATCATGGAACACTTAGCTCAAATCGTTCTTAATTAAAGCATATCACTAAAGTTTAAATTATACAACAACATTGAACTGACCTGAAAGCTGAATTTCCACTGTAACAGAGTATTTAAACCACTGACGCGGGAAAAATCATGATACGAAAATATCGAAGGTAGATGGTGTGTAGACCAAACAGGCTAGCTCTGTCAACGATCTTAATGCTATGGCTGCTCAGTATAATTACAATATTAACTATAATTAGAATATCTTCCAGAACGTGAGTAGAACTTTCGGACCGAACACCAGTGACGCCATCTTTAAGTGGGGAAAGATGGAATACCCAAATGGCCTTCATATGAGCATCCCACACTGTGCTCTTCTCGGTGAACAGTAATCACTGATACATGCACTAATTGCTGGGTATTTGGGTTTGTGTTTCTGCTGATAAAAGACAAGGAGGCATAGTCATTCAGACATTGTCTTATCCGCTTATCCTAGTCAGGGTCGCGGGAGAGCCGCTGCCTAGCAAGCGACACAGGGCAAAAGGCAGGAACAACCCTAGACAGGGCGCCAATCCAACATAGGGCACACAAACACTCATTCACACTAAGGGGCAAATTGGAAACACCAATTAACCCATCACACATCTTTGGAATCTGGGAGGAAACCGGAGTACATGGAGAAAACCCACATGAAATCGGGGAAAACATGCAAACTCCACACAGACGGAGCCTGGGGTCGGGATCAAACCAGGGATCTCGGAGCTGTGAGGCGACCAACTTAATACCTCAAAACATTGGTTTGTAATCAAAGTGACAGAAAAAGTGAATTCAGTGAAGCACTATCACTTTGTTTTAAAGCCAAAGCACCGTTCACCGTTCCCAAGCTAGAAAGTTAGAAGTTGGAAATCTTTGCCAGTAGGAATGATCCTAAACAAACTACTTCACCAAATAAAAATCCAGCTTTTTTCAACTTAAACTTAATCCACCATCTGCAGCATGTTGGCAATTTACCCAACCAATCATTTTGATATCATTCCATATGCTGATAAAAAGTGCAATACAAGTTCACTTGAAACTCTTATATGAGTGCTAGTCATGACAAACTTTTATGGAACATATCTGATTTGTGAAGAGGCAGCCTCCGTGGCTCAGTGGGTGGAGCCGGCTGCAGGAAACGGTGGTGTCAGAAGGCCGGGGTTTTATTCCCTCGTCTGGCTTGCATTGTGAAAGTCAAGCAGTGCGTTTACAGAATAAGCCAGCCAATGGGGCTGTACTAGTACCAGTCCCAGGTCCGGATAACTTGCATCAGGAAGGGTGTCTGGCATTAAAACGGCGCCAAATCTAATACGCAGTGATCTGCTGTGATGAACCCGATCGGGAGCAGCCAAAAGAGGATTGTTTTGATTTCTAAAATCAGTCCTACATGGCAATACTCCTGCAGCAGTGGAATGGATTTGATCCAGCCTGGATATTCCAATGCCTTAGTGAATTCACATTATATATCCACATATTTTATTGCTTATTGATGGAATTGAACAACTGCCCTTGTGTCTTCATACAGATTAGAAAACTGCATATACAGGTAATCAAGATGTACATTGAAGAGAGTTTAGGTTGAGTATCTCTGGAGTATTATTTGATCAGTGGTATCAGCTGAACCCTCTTACCGTTTGGCTTCTTCCAGATGGCACAGGTATTCGTAAGCCATGTTCTGCTGTCGTCGCTCATCCATCTCTTCCGCTGTGAGTCGCTCCACGCCATCCAGCACAGCTGCAAAGGTACGCAAACACAGATCAGACAACAGAAACTCAAACGCACGTTTTTGTCTTTCCAGTTTTTTTACCCTGCCTATCCTAGTCAAAGTCACAGGGGTTCGTTGTGCCAGCCCATCACAGGGTAAGGGTAGGTGGTAGTGCTGGGAAATGGACAAAGCCATTACACTTGAAAAGTTGGTCATTATTGAGTCATAGTTATGTAGCTTCACTGTAGCATCGAAGGAGGTTTGGAAAAGCCTGGAAATTAGTACAGTCTAACCTCGATACCTCAGCAACCTCATCTCTCGCCAACTGTGATGGCAGGACGGATTTCTTTCCATGCAGTTTCCCTCAAAAAGCCGTCAACTTCGCCTCTCGCCCTCTCCAAGTTTAAAATGTGACAAATGTCTTGCCAGTAATAAAATTCTACCCTACTAATCTGCCATGTTTCATACCGTTGGTAGGTGGCACTTTAATCCTACTTTAAACCTGTGATGCCTGATGATGTACAGCCACTGTCTATTATCAGAGACGTTACATAAGGAGACTGGTCATTGGTTGGAATATGAATGGGACTGTAGTACAGAAGCCACGCTCCGTCATTAGAAAGAACCATTCGGCATATTAGCCTTAGCCCCTTTGTAGTGGCGGGATGCGCATGCGCAGTAGCCAGTTATTTGAACCCAACAACGCATTTATTTTTTTGTCAGATTATACCAGCGATTCTAAATTAGCATTTTAAACATTCGTTTTTCTTTCATTTTCATGATATATATAGCCTACAGTGGAGGAAATAAGTATTTGATCCCCCACTGATTTTGATAGTTTGTACTCTGACAAATAATTAAACAGTATATGATTTTTATGGTAGCTTCATTTTAACAGTGAGAGATGGAATATCAAAAAGAAAATCTAGAAAATTAAATAATATTTAAGTACAAAATAATTTGCATTTCATTGAGGGAAATAAGTATTTGATCCCCTAAAAACCATGACTAATATTGGCTCCCACAGACCACTGACACACCCTAATCTCAGTGAAGTCATTACCTGCATGAGAGACACCTGTCCCAAATTGTCACCTGTATAAAAGGCCACCTGCCAACAGACTCAGTGACACTCCAATATCTCCACCATGGGCAAGACTAAAGAGCTGTCTATAAAGATGTCAGGGACAAAAATTGTTGCCCTACACAAGGCTGGAATGGGCTACAAAGCCATAAGTAAGAAGCTGTATGAGAAGGTGACAACTGTTGGTGCAATTATTCGGAAGTGGAAGTAGTACAACATTACTATCAATCGACCCAGGCCTGGAGCTCCATGCAAGATATCACCTCGTGGAGTTTCATTGATCATGAGGAAGGCTAAAAATCAGCCAAGAGCTACACGAGAGGAGCTGGGTAATGATCTCAAGGCAGCTGGGACCACAGTCTCCAACAAAACCATTGGTAATACACTGAGACGTAATGGTTTAAGATCCTGCAGTGCATGCAAGGTTCCTCTGCTCAAGAAGGCTCATGTCCAGACCCGCCTCAAGTTTGCCACTGAACATGTTAATGACTCCGAGAGAGACTGGGAGAAGGTGTTGTGGTCAGATGAGACCAAAATTGAGCTCTTTGGCCTCAACTCAACTCGACGTGTTATGAGGAAGAAAAACACAGAATATGACCCTAAGAACACCATCCCATCAAGCATGGTGGTGGAAGTATTATGTTTTGGGGGTGTTTTTCTTCTAAGGGCACAGGCCAACTTCACTGCATCGACGGGAAGATGAACGGAGCCATGTATCGCAAAATCCTGGGTGACAACCTCCTTGCCTCCGCCAGGGCACTGAAAATGGGTCGTGGATGGGTCTTCCA
>JAJAGP010004752.1:0-43896 GCA_025084515.1 Ancistrus triradiatus
TCTCCCTCTCTCTCCCTCTCTCTCCCTCTCTCTCCCTCTCCCTCCCTCTCCCTCCCTCCCTCTCTCTTGAGAGAATTGAGTAATGTTGAAAATTTCTGTCTTCACCATTTGGTAGACCAGTGTTTCCTAACCACTGTGCAGTGGCACATAAGTGTGCCATGAGAGATCATCAGGTGTGCCGTGGAATATTTTCCAATTTAACCAGATTGGTACTCTAAGCGAGCTGCATGTAGTGACAGGTAGAACAATTACATTCTCTTCCACTAGAGGGCAGTACAACTTCTTGCTCCAGTTAAGTGGGTTGCCAACCGCCAGTAAAACAGAAGAAGACGAAGAAGAAATGTGAGTGAGACAACGTCACAGGGAATAGCAATGGAAAAATATTTGAGACTAGATTTTCAGAATATTTCAATAAATATAGTTTTTGTTACGTTTTTGTTTGGTGATGTGCCTTGTGATTTTTCTTATGTGAAATATGTGCCATGGCTAAAAGTTTGAGAAACACTGGTAGACTACACTATCACCACCCAAGTCATGTTATAAAGTCTTGTTGGTTTGTGGTTGTTGGAGGAGAACATGCCAAACCACAAGTAACTATAGGGCAGACTCTAGTGTGAGTGCATGGAGCTGTGAGATGACACAATTACTTGTAAAGTGGATAAAATGTGTTAGAGAGAGACCTATGGGCGATGATATAAGCCCAGATAATTATTACCTAAAGCCAGGGATCGAACCTGGTCATTAAAGCCGTGCAGGGGCTTTCTGCGGTGGTTAGGGTTTTTGTGAAAGATTTCCCAAAAGTGATAATTTGCTGAGCTGGAGGATCTCACTCCCTTCAACGCCTTTGATCGTACTAATGCTGTCCTGTGGCTAAATGTATGCAAAGCACTTGGGTTCAAAGTTTAGTGGTGAGCTTTCCCGGAAGAGCAAAGGCTGTAAGAGCAAAAAAGGGGCAAAATGGTCAACAAGATGCGCTGTCCATTTGAACCCTCTGGTCACTGCTTTTTCTTTCATGAATCTGGAATTTTATTAGAAGTCAAATCATCCCGTTTAAGTAAATCTCCTGCAGATGGGTCTGAGCACCTAATCCCTGTTCCACCTCCTTACTGTTTTATCAGCACACCCATCCCTTAGCCCATTTTGTTTGTCATGGAAGAGCTTGATATCTCACCCATCACTGAGGAGCTCAGCAAGGCTATCGACTCTCTTGAAAGTGGCAAAGCTCCGGGAAACGATGGCATCCCTCCCGAGGTCATTAAAGCAGGCAAACAGTCCAGCCTCCACTTTCACCTCCATAAACTCCTGCTAAAGTGTTGGGAGGAAGGAACCGTTCCTCAGGAGATGAGATTTTATATCATGCTGTATAAAAACAAAGGCGACAGCAACGATTGCAACAATTACCGTGGAATATCCCTCGTAAGTACTGTTGGGAAGACCTTCGCTCGCGTCGTACTAAACAGACTGCAGTTGCTTGCAGAACGCGTCTACCCAGAGGCACAGTGCGGATTCAGGGCTTAGAGATCTACTATTGACATGATCTTCTTGCTAAGGCAGCTGCAAGAAAAATGCCACGAGCAGAGATGCCCCTTGTACATTGCATTCATAGACCTGACCAAAGCGTTCGACCTGGTCAGCAGGTCAGGCCTGTTCACACTCCTGCAGAGAATTGGATATCCCCCTAAGCTCCTGAGGATCATCACCTCATTTCACGAGGACACGCAAGGCACTGTTCAGTACGATTGCTCTTCCTCGGAACCATTCCTCATCAAGAGCGAAGTCGAACAGGGCTGTGTTCTCGCCCCGACACTCTTTGGCATCCTGTTCTCCTTGCTGCTGCGCTATGCCTTCAGTCAGTCTGAGGAGGGCGTCTACATTCACACCAGAATCGACGGCAGCCTGTTTAATCTGGCGCGCCTTCGTGCAAAGACAAAAGTGTGGAAAGTTCTCATTTGTGAGATGTTGTTTGCCGACGATGCCGCCTTGACGGCGCACACCAAGGCTGGCCTTCAAGAGCTCATCAACTGTTTCTCTTGCAAAGATGTCTGTATCGCGATCAGCACCAAAAAGACCAAAGTCCTAGATCAGGATGTTAGCTCGGCACCCTGCATCTCCATTGGTGACTGCACTCTCGATGTGGTGGAGGATTTCACCTATCTTGGCTCCACCATTTCCAGCAGTCTCAACCTGGACACTGAGCTGAACTGAACGCTCGCCTATCAAAGAGAGTATAGGACAACTCCATGCTTATCATCAAGACAAAGATTACTGTATACCAAGCCTGTGTGCTGAGTACTCTGCTGTATGGTAGCGAGTGCTGGACTCTGTACTCCCACCAAGAGTGCAGGCTCAATACATTTCACCTCCGCTGCCTCAAAAGAATCCTAGGCATCTCCTTCCCAACAAAGAGGTCCTAGCGCGAGGAGGAACCACCAGTATGTTTGCCCTGCTCACAAAACGACGCTTGCACTGGCTTGGCCATGTGACCCGCATGCAAGATGGTAGAATACCCAAAGGTATTTTGTTTGGCGAGCTTGCCACCGGCTCCAAACCCACAGGAAGGCTCAAACTCTGCTACAAATATACGTGCAATCAGGACCTCAAAGCAGCTGGCATCACATTATCAGACATTGAAGCAGTGGCAGCAGACCGCAACACCTGGGAACTTGTTGTCAAGTCAGCTGTTAAGATGTCAGAGCAGAGGAGAGAAGTGGGAGGAGAAAAGGGCATGCAGTTGCAAGAAAGCAGAATCGTCACTTGCAGTACCAATCGGCACTTGCAGTACCAGTAACCGACTTCACCTGCAGCACCTGCAACAGGACCTGTCGCTCTATGATCGGGCTTTACAGTCACAGTCGGCGCTGTAATTCAACCACAGACTGATACCCATGGCGCAATCTCCATTGTCTCCCGAGACAGACGGATGCCAACATCTATGATTGAATGGGAATGAGACTACAGTGGTATGAAAAAGTTTGGGCATCCCTGATAATTTTCATGATTTTAGTTTATAAATATGGTTGTTCAGAATAGAATTGAGTTAAATATATCATAGCAGATGAACACAGTGTATTGAGAGTGAGAAGTTTATAGGATTACAGAAAGAGAAAGTGGCAGTAATAAGTAATTATTTCAAACAAAAAATTAGGCAGGTGCATAAATTTGGGCACCCCAACAGAAAAAAAGTAAATAAAGATTTAGGAGGAGGTAGATACTCTACTGATCTTTGGTAGAAATAACAACAGCCGCCTCTAAAACGGGCTGTTATTCCTATAGCTTCCCGTCTGGATTCTGGTTGAAGGTGCTTTGGACCATTCTTCTTTAGAAACATCTCCAGTTCAGTCAGGTTTGATGGTTTCCGAGCATGGACAGCCCACATTTTCAGTAATATTCATGTCTGGGGACTGAGATTTCCATTCCACAACGTTGTACTGGTTCCTCTGCATGAATGCCTTACTAGATTTTAAGCAGGGTTTAAGGTCGTTGGCCTCGGTGCAACTTTGTCACTGATTCTTGAACATTGTTCTCAAGAATCTGGAGATATTAACTGGAATCCATGCGACCCTCAACTTTAACAAGATTCCTAGTACCTGCACTGGCCACACAGTCCCACAGCATGATGGAACCGCCACCAAATTTTACTGTGGGTAGCAAGTGTTTGTCTTGGGAGCTTGTTCTTTTTTCCGCTCCTTGTTATGTACACCAAATAACTCCATTTTTGGTTCTCATCAGTACACGCACTTTATTCCAAAATGAAGCTGGATTGGTACAAATGTGCTGTTAGCACACCTCAAGTGACTCTGTTGTGGCGGTCTGCAGAAAAGGCTTCTTCTGCATTACTCTTCCCACAGGCACTCTCCTGTGCAAAGTGCGCTGATAGTATGAACGATGAACAGTGACACCATCTGCAGAAAGATGAGGTTGTTAGGTCTTGGAGGTGGTCTGTGGCTTGACTATGACTGTTCTCACCCATCCTTCGCCTCCTGCCTATCTGAGGAGTTTCTTGACTCTGCCACTTCGGGAGTTCCTTAACTAGAACTGTGCCTGTGGTTATTCCATTGCCTCACTAGTTCTCACAGTGGAAACTGACAGCTGAAATCTCTGAGAGAGCTTTTCCCTTTCCCTGAAAACCATGATGTTGAACAACCTTGTTTTCAGGCCATGTGAGAGTGTTTTGAGGGCTCCCATGTTGCCACTCTTCAGAGGAAATGCAAACCCTTAACTCTTCTCATGTTGGATTCACTGTGTAGGTTAGATCAAGGGCAATGAGCTTACAAACAAATTTTGTGTTCCATAATTAGTGGTAAAGGTATTCAATCGAATAAATTTAAAATGACAAGGGTGCAAATTTATGCAACATGGCCTAATTTGGTTGAATAAATTACCTGCCACCACCTTTTTGTAAAACCTATAAACTATTTTTAACCTATATACTATAATTATCAGGGGTGCCCAAACTTTTTCATACCACTGTAGCTTACATTAAAATAGAGGTTTTATTAGTTGGTTTTTGCCTTTACTTCATATTGGATGAGTGGATTTTCTTTTTCCCTGTGTTGTGAATGTTGAATTTGCCCCTCAGGACATTGAATGGACACACCAGGATTGAAAACACACGTTTTGAAGCATCGTTTGACTTTGTAAAGCCACCATTATATTTTAATTACACCTTCTCTTGAGATTCAGTTCATGGACAGATGTCAAGTCAAGTCAGAGTTATTTATATAGCGCTTTTTACAATGGAGCATTGTCTCAAAGCAACTATACAAGTTTAGATTATCTCCTAATAACTACGTCCAATCCCAAATTGAGCAAGCCTAGGGCAACAGTGGCAAGGAAAAACTCCCTAGTTCTAGGAAGAAACCTTGTTCTGACATTTTCTTTTAGAATTCTCTGATATCATTCAGAATTCATTGTTCCATCAATGATGGCAAGCTGTCCTGCAGAGATGCAGCAAAACAGGCCCAAACCATGATACTACCTCCACCATGTTACACAGATGGGATAAGGTTCTTATGCTGGAATGCTGTGTTTTCCGTTCTCCGAACATAACGCTTTTCTTTAAACCAAAAAGTTCTATTTTGGTCTCATTTGTCCACAAAACATTCTTCCAGTAGCCTTCTGGATCATCCACGTGATCTTTAGCAAACTGCAGACGATCAGTAATGTTCTTTTTGGAGAGCAGTGGTTTTCTCCTTGCAACCCTGCCATGCACACCATTGTTGTTCAGTGTTCTTCTGATGGTGGACTCATGAACATTAACATTAGCCAATGTGAGAGAGTCCTTTAGTTGCTTAGACGTTACCCTTTGTGATCTCACAAACTATTACACGCCTTGCTCTTGGAGTGATCTTTGTTGGTCGGCCACTCCTGGGGAGGGTAACCATGGTCTTGAATTTCCTCCATTTGTACACAGTCTGTCTGACTGTGGATTGGTGGAGTCCAAACTCTTTAGAGATTGTTTTGTAACCTTTTCCATCCTGATGAGCATCAACAACTCTTTTTCTGAGGTCCTCAGAAATCTCCTTTGTTCGTGCCATGATACATTTCCACAAACATATGTTGTGAAGAGCAGACTTTGATAGATCCCTGTTTTTTAAATAAAACGGGGTGCCCCCTCACACCTGATTGTCATCCCATTGATTGAAAACATCTGACTCTAATTTCACCTTCAAATTAACTGCTAATCCTAGAGGTTCGCATACTTTTGCCACTCACTAATATGTAATATTGGATCATTTTCCTCAATAAACTAGCGTAGTTTCTCTCTAATGGTCATCTCTCGGCCTTTACTCATCCCCCTTTGCTTTGGTCCTCTTACTGTTTCCCATGTGAAATGGGATAGCTGTTCAGCCAGGCTCTCTCTCGACGCTCTCACGTAAATGGGCAGTCCTCTGTCCTTCATGACTGTAGTTACAGGGGTTAGACAATGAAACTGAAACACCTGTCATTTTAGACCACAATAATTTATTAATATGGTGTAGGGCCTCCTTTTGCGGCCAATACAGTGTCAGTTGTAAATGACATATACAAGTCCTGCACAGTGGTCAGAGGGATTTTTAGCCATTCTTCTTGCAGGATAGTGGCCAGGTCACTACGTAATGCTGGTGGAGGAAAACGTTTCCTGACTCACTTCTCCAAAACACCCCAAAGTGGCTCAATAATATTTACTATTTACTAATAAACTGGTGACTGTGCAGGCCATGGGAGACATTCAACTTCACTTTCATGTTCATCAAACCATCTGAACTCTGGTATGTCACGCATAATGTTGTGTGCATTGCAATATTTTGAGCAAAACTGTGCTCTTACCCTGCTAATTGAACCTTCACACTCTGCTCTTACTGGTGCAATGTGCAATTAATGAAGATTGGCCACCAGACTGGTCCAATTTAGCCATGAAACCTCCCACACACTAAAATGACAGGTGTTAGTTTCACTGTCTAACCCCTGTACTTCCTATACCGTATGGTATAACCGTGTTCCATCCTCATAAAACACTCACAGTTTAGCAGGAGTTTGGAAACGAATCTTTCTCTGTTGTAATACTCCTTTCACTTCAGAATATTCTTTATGCTTCTGTAGGACTGCTGGGGGTAATCTTGGTCAAAGTATATTGGTCTTCCATTCAAACACACCTTGTTTTGCTCCCAAGCCCTGCGTTAAACCCCCTCTTTGGTTTTATAGCGAAGGAATCTGATTACTATCGATCGCGGCTTATCTTCTTTGCTCCCGGAAGGTCTTGGAGCGAGTGCCGGGTGTGCTTTCTCAGTGGCCAGTTCAGTGGTCGGGGAAGACTGCCAGCGTATCACGTAGCAGTTTCTCCACAAACTCTGTCTGCTCCTTCTGGGACATTATATATACTCAGATTCTCTCGTCAGGATCTCCCTTCCAGGTCAATTCGCTTGTTTTCTTGCTGCGTCTATCACTTTTATCATCTTATCACTTATTCCACGTTATGAACCTGGTCTTCTGTCTGTTCAATTTGTGTCTCAGCTTCCGCTATCTTGTGTTTGACATTGATGAGCTCCGACTTGATATCATTTAGTTGATGTTTTGTTTCTTTACGGACGTCGGAAGATGCAACTCTGGTTATTAGCTAATGGCTAACTACTGCAAACACAAGCCGGTATACCTGTAAAGTTACTAAATAACGATTAGCGGCAAAAAATATATAATCCGCCGGTACGAGAATAAAATGATTAAGATGTTGTAAAAACCTACTATATATACGATTATATAAGATACAGATGCGATCGGGAATTAAAATATATCAAAGGTAAAAGCTGCTAGCAGCTACGAAACGGCGTCCTGTGTGCAACCGCAGATCAGTCTGGGTTGCCAGATCCTCGCAATTCTCCGCGGTCAGTTTCTCTCAGCGTTCTCTCAGCGTTCTCAGGGGTCTCAGGGGCTGCTTTAGGGCCGATTAATATAGGCAGGGGTTCAGGTGTTATTAATAACGTCTGGTCGCGTCCCACGCGGACGCAGTGTGCGAGACGAGACCGTTTCTGTTGATGCTGGTCCCGGGTCGTGAGGCATGCCCCTGCTTGCCACCTGTTTCCGGGATGTGGCTGCCGAGCCCTAACAGGACCCCCCCCCTTAGGGGCGGCCCCCTGACATCCCAAGACCGGCGCGCGATCCATGCGGAACTGTCGGATAAGGCTCGGGGGTCCAGGATGCGGCGAGCCGGGGACCCCAAGACCGCGTTCCTCGGGGCCGTACCCTTCCCAATCAACTAAGAAACTTCTGGGTATTGCCCTGAACACGAGAAAAAAAAGCTCATCCAGGGCAACCGGCGAACCGTTATAAGCCGGGGACAACCCCTGTATCAAGGCGGAGCAGGAGGGGGCGGGCGGCAGGTGCGGTACCCCCACAAAGGAAGGGCTTCAGACGCGACACGTGGAAAGTGGGATGCACCCTGAGTGAAGGGGGCAGCTCCAGCCGGTAAGAAAAAACCGGGTTGATGCGCCGGCTGATCTTGAACGGGCCCCACGTATTTTGGGTGCTAGCTTCCCAGAGGCCCTTTGAGGGGAAAGATCCCGAGCGGACAACCACATCCTTTGGCCTGACCATGTATGCCAACGGGAGCGATCAGTGGGGAATCTCGACGGCTGCTGCTCGAAACACCAGCGAGCACTGCAGTAGTAGTAATAAACCCCCTCAACGCTTCAGACTCCCCATCGAACCGTTCCGGGGTTTGAGAGGAGGGGGGGCGGGTTGGTTGCGGTCAGGGGTCACCGCAAGAGGTGGAGCAGGTTGGTCAGGGAATCAACTGCCGAATGGCTCCACCCAGAGTCTGTGCAGTTGTTCAGTTATCTCTACCAACAACTGCTCATGACGCCCGATGGCGGCCCCTGGATCTGCAGTACCTCAGTGAGGGACGGGGGGGGGGGTTGGGGGTTTCAGGAGAACCTGCTGCGTCCATGGCTGGTCGCACCCTACTGTCAGGGTTCGGTAATCGGGCCCTGGGAAAGAGAGAGAAGACACAGACGCAGGAAAAACTCCCTAGGGAAGTTAAACAAGTGAGGGATAACTCAGGGGACAGGTCCTGAGCAACAAAAAAGGGAGGAGATAAACGGAGGTAAAGAAGGAAAAGGTATGAGAATAAGAAGTGAAAGGGGCGGACGATAGAGTACAGATAAGGGGTAGTGGACATTAAAGGCTAGGTAAGAGGGGAGTAGATTTAGGGCGCTAAGAGGTAACGAAAAGCATGAAGATGCGGGTCCAGCCGAAAAGAAACGAAACGGGGCGAGTGCCCTGGGAGGAGATGGGCGGGGAGGAGGAGACCTGGGGAAAAGAGAGAGAAGACACGGCGCAGAAACTCCCTAAGGAAGTTAACAAGTGGATATAACTCAGGGACAGGTCTGGGAAAACTAACTGAGGGAACCTGCCGCTTGCTGAGGCAGGGATTCGATAACCGGAGCTCTGCGTCCGGGACGGGAAATTTAACCGGTTTGCCACCCGGCCAGACAACGGGCGCCAGGGGGCAGACGGGTTAAGAAACGTCAAAAGCAAGGACTCAGAATAAAGTTCAAGCGTTTAATGGAGTAGGAGTGCAAAGAAATAAGGAAAACGAATGCACAGGGAAAAAAAAACCTGTGAGGCTGGATAATTTCCAGCCCGAAAAGACGCAGCGCCTGAGAAAGGAGTGCTCCGCCTGACACAGAGCTCAGCGTGCGTGCAGCTGGCAGCCGAGAGAGGAGGGGGGAAGCCGGAGCGAGCGGGGGAGAGTGACGCGCATGCGCCGGCGAGCGAGGCGCAGGCAATGGAGGCTCGCGAGCGGCCGCGCCGCAAAACAACTGAAAGGCGAAGCGGGAGGAACGAACGGAACTTTTAATGTCCCAATGGAGCGGGGGAAGGGGGAATTCCCTTCAGGAGAGGGATAGCGAACGGGAAACCCGCAACAATATCCGCGGGACGTACCGTCGCGGAGAGGGGGCAAGGAACGGTACCCTGAAGCCGGGACGATCTATGGCTAGCGGAAGCCTGGAGGACCGCGGAGCTAAGCTACGCTGAACAACTAAATCCCTATCGTACCTCAAGCCTTGCAGCTTTACCCCACTTGCTCTCTGCCAAGAGCGAGCTACCTTCTGGCCCTGGAGGAAGCGCGGTCCAACCGGCGATAACAGGTCAGTGGCGATAACCCGGGGGAAATGCGGGAAGGAAAGCGTAACAGTGCCGATGTGCACGGTGTGTTAGAGCGGTCACTGGAGTCGCGAACAACGTGGTGATCCGTGAGGGTGCGACGGCGAGTGCCGCTTAGGGCCGATTAATATAGGCATGGGTTCAGGTGTTCTTAATAACAGCTGGTCGCGTCCCACGCGGGCGCAGTGTGCGAGACGGGGCCGTGATGCTGGTCCCGGGTCACGAGGCGCGCCCCTCCTGGCCACCCGTTCCGGGATGTGGCCGCCGAGGCCCTAACAGAAACTTAAGGAAATACCAGCATTTCCTATTCCCTCAGCTGTGATTTGGTCTGTTAGTTAAGGTACTCCTAAGATTGACAAACTGTTTCTGACCAGCGTGGACTAATTTGAGCTCCTGTGTCTACAAGAAATGAAAAATTTTGTTCCCTAATTTGAACATCAACAAAAAGATGGTTCTCAAAAACTTTACTGATAGCACATAGATAGGCTGAAACGGCAGGGCAAATTAGTTTAAAGCTGGGGCAGAGGGGGTTGTTGACACCTCTGTGCAACCTTGCACTGCCTTGATTATCATGGTCATGGCCAACTCATCATGGCCAACTGGCCCTGTGATATTCCCTGAAAAGGACTCCCTGCTGTTTGTTCCTGAGGAAAATCCTCTTGGCTATCCTTCATTTTTATGGCCTTTTTGTTATTATCTCCTTGTCTCTTATGACAATCTTTAGCAAAATGACCTATTTTATGGCAGTAGTGACACTCCTTTTTTTGCTTATAGAACATCTGACTGGAGCTAGGGTTAGACCTATTCTGTGTGAGGACATGTATGGATGCTGGAACATGGTTTGGTTCTAGATCCATGTCCAAGTGGTCGAGTTCATTTTTAAGATCAACCCATTTAGTTTTTCACCAGTTTGGAAGAGCTGTTACCAAGGCCTGTCTGAGATCTGGTCCAAAGTGGGGACCATCCGTTGTGTGATCAATGTTATCACTTTTGTATTTATCAATCCCACAATGGCGCAGAAAAACTCTTTCAAACCGCTCACAGTACTCTACAGCTGATTCCCCTTTCCTTTGTTGACAATAGGTTATCTGCCCCCAGTCAGTGGTTTTGCGACACTTATGGCTAATCCATTCCCTAAATATTCTCCAACCCTGATCAGTGTCCTGACCTCTCTCACCTAAACCATCCAACACCTTGCTGGAAAGCTGCCTGCTATCTGTTATGTTTAGCACCTGGCTTGCTATAGCTACAGCATCATTTGGATGTAATGAATAAAGGTTTCTCTCTTTCTCCATGAGATCAATAAAATCAAGTCCCATTTCCCTTGGGTGTTTAAATTCTTTGGAAAGTTTGTCTAATGTGGCTGCATCTAAAGGGATATGGCTGACCTCTACTCTAGTTTCCTTAATTTCACCTCCTCGATTAAGTACCTCAGATGATATGATTGTTACTGGTCTTATCTGAGCACGTCCTGAAAAAGATACTTTAGCACTAACGTGGTCAGAGTCATCGTCAGATAACCAAGATTCTGATCCATCCGAGTGGTCAGTCTCAATACCCCTGGCAATTGCAGCTAATTCTGGGTACAGCCTATTTGATACAGGAAGATTTTCATCTTCAGTGTAGCATGGCCGGCCTGGTGGAGGAGCTACAGGTGGTGGGCGACATTGACGTTTTGGCTTAGATTTACATTTTGCATGTTGTTGTTCAGCATGTGAGAGTGATCGCTGAAGTTTCTCACATGTTCTCTGGGCATTTATGGTAGCTGTTTTATGCTTGGTACATTCAGTAGTTAGCTCTACAATCTTTCCTTCAGCTTCTTTTAACTTTTCATCCATAGATTTCAACTTGTATTCCCAGTATTGCTTAATGACAAAAAGACATTCCTTAACTGAATTGTGGTTGAGGCCATAACCTAAAGCTGTTTTACACTCAGCAAGAGTCCATTCTCTATCAGCAGAGAAGCCTTTGGATGAGAGGTACTGAGCAGTCTTTTGTTCATTAATATGTTTCTTCACTATGTTATTGGTTATAGTTTCAAAATCTGAATCAGTCCACTGAGGCATTTCAGTTCCTCCCTTAACTAAGGTGCTGTTTTTATAGTTAAGAGGTTTTCAATAATCTTTACCAAGATTCTGAGCATTTTTGACTGTACTAAACATGGTGAGGAAACAGGAGAACAAAACCAACCCTTACTTAGCTGAAATTACAGCAGAAAAGCAACACTATCAGCAGTAACACAGAATTTCACAATTTTCAATTAGAATAGCAGTCGCAAATGCAGTAACAACAGTAACAAACAGACTTATTTCCCTTCAGGAAACAATCAACAAATTTCCTAACACCTAACACCAAACTTCAACAACAAACTTCTCCTTGCTTACAGAATACTACTTACAAACAGTAAGAAATTAAACGTCTCTCATTTGAAGAGAGGAAAACCGTTACAAACGCTGTAACGACATACATGTCCCTCGAGTCAGAGGGGATCCCAGTTACAAAAATACAGTAACGAACAGTAACTTCTCTCTTTGTTTAATGAGAGGGTACCAGCTACAACTACACTGTAACAACACTTTACTGACTCCAGCCAAAATTTCTCTTAGGTTCGAAATGGCGTTTACTCACCGAGTAGGTTTCAGTTTGCCATCCGGCTCATGGCACCAAGTTGTTAGAAATTCAGCTTCTCAGAAATCAGGAGAAGGGACCATCAGCATAGGAGTTTATTTACACATACAGAGAGTCGTGTATGGGTACAGCAGCATAGATCACCATTCTGAAATACATACTTCTTAGCAAGCTTAATGTACCCTAGGTTTTACAGGAAGAGGGTAAGAGAAAGAGGTGGGGGTTAAAGGGGTGTGATAGTCAGTTGCTGGTGGAAGAGGTGTGATGTAGACCAAGGATGTTGATGGATAAAAGGTGAAGGGGAGACAGGATGCGAAATCAAGAGGTGTGGGGAACAGGGTGATTTAAAGAACAAGAGACAGGATGGGAAGAACAATAAGGCAGACGAGAGGGTGTGAGTCAGTGAATACAGTAATTTCTCTCAAGCGGTAATACTGTCACGCCCGCCTCCGGCACCGCTCCACCCGCTCGCACTTTGCCTCGCTCGACCTCACCCACATACTGATCACCTGCACCTGTTCCTCATCTCCGGACTGCCTGCCGCTACACATATAACCACCTCACACACTCAGTCACCCGCTTCTCAACGAGGTTCCCTACCCTAGTCTCCGTGCCCGTCATCCTACCCTTTTGTGTTAAAGTCAATAAAGCCTGCCTTACCGTTGCACTGGCCTTGCGTTTGCCTCCTCATTCCGTGGTCCGTCACAGTTTTGAGAAGCCGCAACATGGAAGCAGTGGCCACCGGCCTACATTTCTGACGCTTCCACAGCGGAACAGATCGCCAACCTCCGCGCTCAGATCCAGGAAGTGGTTCAGGTGGTCTCACAGCTCGCCGACAACCAGCGCTCCCTCAATGCACTGGTACCCTCCGTCTGCGAGCTGACCCAGCGTGTGTCTCAGCTAACGCCTTCCCCCGCTGTGCACGCCTCGGAGACGGTTCCTCTTCCTCCCAGCCCTCCTCGCCAGCCTTCAGCGGCCTACCGTATCGCTCTTCCGGACAAGTACGACGGCAATCTGGAACGCTGCGAGGGCTTCATCTTACAGTGCCAGTTGTATTTCTCCAGCACGCCACCAGAGTCCGATGCGGCTCGTATCGCCCTCATCATCTCCCTCCTCACGGGACGAGCCCTCGATTGGGCCACTGCCATCTGGGCACAAGGGGCAGAAGAGGCCACCATCTACAGCAGCTTCCTCACTGCCTTCCGTGCCGTCTTTCAGCACCTCAGGGAGGGGCGTTCCTCTGGAGAAATGTTGTTCTCTCTACGGCAGGGTCGCCGCTCTGCCGCCGACTACGCCCTGCAATTCCGCACCCTGGCGGCCCAGAGCAGATGGAACACACCTGCTCTCGTCTCCGCTTTCCGTCAGGGCTTACGGTCAGATCTCCGCAGGGAATTGGCTGGAAGGGACCTGGACCTGTCACTGGACGAGCTCATCACACTCGCCATCCGTTTGGACCAGCTCCTTGTTCCGCGCTCCGCCTCCGCTTCTCGAACCGCTTCTCCTCCACCTCGTGTTTACACGCCTCCACCAGAACCCATGGAGGTCGATCACACCCACCTCTCTGCCAAGGAACGCCGACGCCGCTTCGAACAGGGACTGTGCTGATACTGCGGCTCGGACCACCACCTGCGCTCCACCTGCGACCTCGCTCCATCCTCCGGGTCAACCAGCTTGCGTGCCAGAACCCCATCGCGCACGCCCCGGGTGAGTCGATCCCCGCTTGTGTCTTCTTTCCTTCTTCCTGTGGTTTTGCGGTTCGCTCATGGTGATGTCCCTCTTACAGCCTTGATCGACTCCGGTGCGCAAGGGAACTTCATCGTGCAACACGTCATCTCCCAGTGGAAGATTCCCTGCACTCCTGTGCATCATAAGCGGCGCATCACTTCGGCCGACGGTCGCCCGCTTGGCTCGGGCTTCGCTACCCAGGTCACTACCCCTCTCTGTCTGCTCACCGGGGCGGTTCATCAGTAATCCATCGCCTTCTACCCGCTTGGATCTCTGACGCAACCCGTCATCCTGGGACTCCCCTGGTGCCGCGAACACGACCCGCTCATCTCCTGGTCAGCTCTCGAGCTGGTCCGCTGGTCGCCTCGATGCCAAGAACGCTGCATCCTTTGGCCCACCATGGCGGTGCACTCACTCCCGCTCAGCCAGCCGGAACCACTGCCGTTCAATGTCCCTGTGCAGTACGCGGACTTGGCCGCGGTCTTCGGCATGGCCTCGCCTCCTGCTCTTCCGCCTCATCGTCCCGGCGACTGCGCCATCGATCTCCTGCCTGACGCCCCCTTGCCTAAAGCCCGCCTGTATCCATTATCTGCCGCCGAGGAGGAGTCCATGTCTGACTACATCTCGGAGTATCTGAGCCTTGGCTTCATCCGCCCGTCCACTTCACCGGTCTCAGCGGGCTTCTTCTTTGTGCCTAAATGCGACGGCGGCCTTAGGCCAAGCATTGACTATCGGAACCTAAACCAGATCACGCGCAGCTACGCCTATCCGCTCCCACTGGTACCCTCAGCCCTGGAACGCCTCTGCTCAGCACAATGGTATACCAAACTCGACCTGCAGAATGCCTACAACCTGGTGCGTGTGAGGGAGGGCGATGAGTGGAAAACGACCTTCAGCACAAGCACTGGACACTATGAATACCTGGTCATGCCCTTCGGCCTGGCCAACGCTCCATCAGTATTCCAGGCCTTCATCAACAATGTGCTTCGGGACTTGCTGGGCAGGTTCGTCTTGGTGTACCTTGATGACATTCTCGTCTTCTCTCCGGACTTCAACACCCACGTCGATCAGGTACGCCAGGTGCTCAAACTCCACCACTTACGCGTCAAGGCATCTAAGTGCGAGTTCCACACGCAGTCTGTCCACTACTTGGGGTACGTGATCTCCCCCTCAGGAGTCGCTATGGACGCCAACAAACTGTCCGCCGTCCGGGAATGGCCGAGACCGAACTCCATCAAGCAGCTGCAACGATTCCTGGGCTTCGCCAATTTCTACCGGCGTTTCATCAGGGACTACAGCCGCAGGGTGGCGCCCCTCCCACGCTACTCCAGGGTAAGCCCCGTTCTCTCCACTGGAGCCCCGACGTGCAACAGTCCTTCGAAGCACTCAAGGCGGCCTTCACCAGTGCTCCCGTCCTGGCTCATCCAAACCCAGACCTCTCCTTCTTTCTAGAAGTGGATGCTTCCTCGACCGGCGTGGGTGCTGTGCTCTCCCAACGCCTTGGCGATCCGCCCAAACTGCACCCCGTCGCCTTCTACTCACACAAACTGACCCCTGCTGAACGCAATTACGATGTGGGTGATCGGGAGCTGCTTGCCATCAAGCTGGCTCTGGAGGAGTGGCGGCATTTGCTGGAGGGATCCAAACATCCGTTCACAGTTCTCACGGACCACAAAAACCTGGAGTACCTGCGCTCTGCCAAGCGGCTGAACCCTCGCCAGGCTCGTTGGTCCCTCTTCTTCTCCCGCTTCCGTTTTGCCATCACGTATCGTCCAGGCTCCAAGAACACCAAAGCCGATGCTCTCTCTCGGACTCACGATCCCGATCCAGTTCCTGGCGATCCAGTTCGAGCAGGAACTGGAGGAACGGCTCTCGCCGGATGCGCGCTCCCCCGTCATGCCCGCCGGAGAAGAAGTTCGTGCCACA
Organism: Ancistrus triradiatus; assembly: GCA_025084515.1. NCBI lineage: Eukaryota > Metazoa > Chordata > Actinopteri > Siluriformes > Loricariidae > Ancistrus > Ancistrus triradiatus. The sequence continues at coordinate 15,922 of JAJAGP010004752.1, forward strand.
GGATCTTCACGATCGCCTCCTCACCTGGGCACACACCTCTCTCTGTTCTGGCCACCCTGGAGAGACGCGCACGCACCAACTGCTCGCCGCGCGCTTCTGGTGGGAAAACATGCGCCAGGACGTCCACCGCTTCGTCTCTTCCTGCGTCATTTGCGCACAAGCCAAGACACCCCGGACTTTACCAGCTGGTCTGCTTCATCCACTGCCTTTGCCGCAGAGACCCTGGTCTCACGTCGCCCTGGACTTCGTCACGGACCTCCCAGCATCTAACGGATTCACCGCCATCCTGTCGATCATTGACCGGTTCTCCCGTGCCGTCCGCTTTGTCCCTCTTCCCAAAATCGCCTCGGCTCTCCAAACCGCCGAACACCTCTTCGAACACGTCTTCCGTCTCTTCGGCATCCCGGAGGACGTCCTCACCGACAGAGGCCCACAGTTCACGTCCGCGGTCTGGCGCGCCTTCTCCAGAAGCTGGGGTCCACTGTCAGCCTCTCCTCGGGATACCACCCACAGACCAATGGTCAGTGCGAGCGTTCCAACCAGGAGTTAAAGAAGTTCCTACGCTCGTACTGCCTTCACAACCCTCATGACTGGTCTCGATTCCTCCCATGGGCTGAAATCACGCAGAACTCCCTCCGGCATTCCTCCACGGGCCTCACACCCTTCCAGTGCGTCCTGGGGCACCAGCCTCCCTTCGTGCCCTGGGATTCCACGCCATCGGACGCACCGGCAGTGGACCACTGGTTTCGCCGCAGCGAGGACGTCTGGTGCCAGGTACACCTTCGCATCGACAAGGCCATCCGTTGATACAAGAGGCACGCGGACCGTCGCCGCCGTGCCACACCCGACTTCCAGGATCGCGTCTGGCTGTCCTCGCAGGGACTCCGCACCGCTCAGGGAAGTACCCCTTTTTCTCCCCGCTTTTCGGGTCCTTACCTTATTGCTGAGAGGATCAATGATGTCACCTTTAAACTGCAACTGCCTTCTTACCTCCACGTCTCTCCAGTCTTCCACGTCTCCCTCCTGAAACCCTGGGTGCCCGGTCCGCTGGCGGAGTCCTCCCCTTCTGACCAACCTCCATCTACCGGCCCCCCAGAGACTCTCGTTTACACAGTCCGCCGCCTCCTGGATTCCCGCCGTCGGGCCTCCCGCGTTCAATACCTGGTCGAATGGGAGGGCTACGGCCTGGAGGAAAACAGCTGGGTGGATGCCTCGGACGTGTTGGACCCCCTCCTCATCCAGGACTTCCACGCCTCTCGTCCTGATCGGCCGGCGCCTAGGCCGCGGGGCCGTCCGCGGAGGACCTCGTCGCTCCCCGCCTCTCGTCGCACTCCTGCCTCGACGAGTCCTTCGAGGGGGGGCACTGTCACGCCCGCCTCCGGCACCGCTCCACCCCACTCGCACTTTGCCTCGCTCGACCTCACCCACATACTGATCACCTGCACCTGTTCCTCATCTCCGGACTGCCTGCCGCTACACATATAACCACCTCACACACTCAGTCACCCGCTTCTCAACGAGGTTCCCTACCCTAGTCTCCGTGCCCGTCATCCTACCCTTTTGTGTTAAAGTCAATAAAGCCTGCCTTACCGTTGCACTGGCCTTGTGTTTGCCTCCTTATTCCGTGGTCCGTCACAAATACCTTGTACTGTTCTATTGTCTGAAGTCGCTCTGGTGGTATGAAAAATTTCATGCATATCAATGTTATATAATACAAATTTCATTATTTTTTATTACATATTTATGTAACAAACTTCTTCATTCACAACCAGAAAGTTTTTCCAAACTCCACCACTATGCATCCTCTGGGCAGTGTTATAAAAAACTATCAGAAACACCAAACCCCCATTGCCACACAGAGCACAGGTTTCACTATATTTTCAGTAGTAGTGCATGGAACCGGTACATTGAAGAAACCCATGATCAGTAAAAGGATATAGTTATACTGTGTTTTTTTTTTTTTTTTTACAAACCATGTTAAATCAAACCGAGCCACACTAACCACACGCACCACAAAAGTGAAATTCACAGAACTGATTGCTAGTCAAAAATGGCAGTGTTACTTGAACAACCTTAATTCTAATGCCTAACAAACCAATTACCCCACTCTCCTGGGTACTGAGCTCCATGCCACTAAGCACAAACTCGAATACCAAAGTATTCAAGGCGCACCCTAATGGGGACTAAATCCACACTCCAGATGCAACTCCATTACTGTTATTGTTTACCCGACGGCAGCTAATGCGGGAGAGGTGTGTGACATCATACCCAGAGCTATCATGAGACTTCAAACTCTGCCTCCAAACTCCATTGCAATTTCATGGGATTTTAATCACGTCTCACCTCTCCACGATGACACCAAACCAGTGTCGCATGATTTGTGTGTCCCCCGCCTTATCATATCCGCTTACGTTACTTGCAGCACTTCACAATGCTGGAAAAAAAAAATAAGAGCGAGTTGAACGGAGAGAGGCGGAGCCGGCGCGGAATCTTCAAAACAAGTTAGCGTTAAGAATGAAATAAATTCTACAAATGAAACATGACCGGCGCAGAGAAGAAGGTTCGGCTTAAGTCCTCAAAAGTGTAGGAGCACTTCACGCTTCACACAACTAAACAATGGGTAACATGCAAGCTTTGCTAAAGTGATCTGACCTGGCACAGGAGCACCCTGGTGATGACACAGCCCTCAAAACGAAAACATGTTGGGAGTCACCGATGAGGATGAAGGGAGCTCAACAACAGCGTCACCACAATATCCCGAGTTTGTTCCGTTTTGAAGTGAGGAAACATAACGGCGCACTCACACTATGCGAACGGGAATAGCACGGTTGATGCTTGTTAGCTGGATAATGACAGTGATGTAGTTAACAGAGGCATATATCCTACATTGGCCAGGCTAGCCAAGTCCTATTTATGCATTCCTGCTACTTCAACATTGTCTGAGCGTTTTCAGCATTTTCTGCGGCAGAAATATAGTCTCTAAAAAGAGAGCCAGCTTTAGCCAGGAGCATGTTGACATGATAACATTTGTGGATTGCAATTCAAGTTCCTAAAGAAAGGGAGTGAATGAGTTTGTATGTAGTGATTGCATCAGAGATGCACTTATTTTATCTTTATAATTTAATTTGTTATTTTAATTTATTAATACATTTAATTTATTATTATTCATGTATTGTAAGCACTTATTTGCTCTGTTATTTAATGTTATATTTTTGAATAAAGACATGGAAATGTTTTTTTTTTTTAACCCGATTCGTCGATTAATCAAAAAAATAATCGACTGATTAATCGATTATTAAAATAATCATTAGTTGCAGCCCTATACCAAACTTCCATCAGTTTGTTCACTCTCCAAACAGAGGGAACAGGGCGCTGGATCTGCTGTATGCAAACGTCAAGGATGCTTACTGTTCGTCTGCTCTCCCTCCGCTACAAAGTTCAGACCACAACCTGGTTCTACTACCTCCCACACATGGACATCTGGTCTTCAAGCAACCAGTGAGAGACGACAATCAGGAGGTGGTCACCAGAGGCAGAGGAGGCTCTAATTTGAGATTGGACGTAGTTATTAGGAGATAATCTAAACCTGTAAAGTTGCTTTGAGACAATGCTCCATTGTAAAAAGCGCTATATAAATAAATCTGACTTGACTTGACTTGACTCTACAGGTTTGCTTTGAGACCACAGACTGGAGAGTCTTGTGTGAATCAGTGGGTGAGGACATTAACAAGATTAATTACTGCATCACTGATTATATCATTTTTTGCACAGATACTACTGTTCCAGTCAGACAGGTACATTGTTAACCCAACAACAAATCATGGACCACCAAGGTCCTGGAGGAATTGATAAATAAAAAGAAGCAGGCTTTCAAGGATAGAGAATTAAGGAGTGTGCAGAGCTGAAGGTGAGACTGAGGGAGAACAAGGATGCCTACAGAAGGAAGCCAGAGGGTAGACTAGAGCAAGACAAATGTGGTGTAGACTGACGAAGCAAATCACTGGCTTCAAGCCTAAACAACCAACTGTGAGGGGCAGATTGGACACTGATTGATCGATTGTAATAACAGTGATCATATTGTACAAAACCTCAGCACTGTGCCGGGACTTACTGAGCCACTAACAGGACAGGCTCACGTACCAGATGGACATTAGCATCATACTTTGCACATCTAATAGTACTGTAGATGACAGTGTTAGTTTAGTATGGCACATGACATTTTCATATTAGTTATTTTGCCGGCTAGGCACCAGCTCCCCTGCGACCCTGACTAGGATAAGCGAACAAGACAATCGATCATTATGACAGTAATATACTCATATTCACAGCTTACTTTCATTTATCTACTTCTATTCACAATTGTTTGACTATTTACCCACACTACATATCTATTTATACACATGTACATACAGAAATTACTTTAAGTATTCCTGCTATACTTTCTGTATCTGAGCTGCTGTAATCACCTGACTTTCCTTCTGGGATTAAAAAAAAAGTGATCTATCTATCGAACTTCAATTCACCAAAGGGCCCAGTTAAACAATGACAACAAATTATTACTCACATCTTAGACAAGCTCACAAATCTGTTCCACTCCAGTCTAGGGTTATGAAGGCAACATTAGAGGGGAGGGGTAAACAGAAAAATAATCAACAATGATACCCAACACCACACAAACAATACTTCTGAAAATATCTAAAAGCTAGCTACAACTACCATCAGCAGTAAAAGCACAAAGACAACACACTGGGTCAGAACAGGCAGATTTTGATAGCCAGAGCAATAAAAGCAAAAGTATTCTTCAGAGTAAGTCCACATATATAGTTTCTGGACAATGGCCCTCGTCACTTTATATGGGACTGTATTCGAGATTCAGATCCTGTTTCCCACTAGGGCAGTGTTTCTTAATCCTGGCCCTGGCGCCCCACTGCTCTGTATGTTTTAGTGTTTTCCTGCTCTCAACACACCTGATCAAACTACTTCAAATGGGCTTTAAACGATCAGACGTTCAGTCTCATAACCAGTTCTGTGCCGGTCAACACATGAACAGCACAGTGCAGCGCATTTACTAACAGGGTATGAGGCAGAGTAAAACCTGTAGAGCATCGGTCACCGTGTCATGATCATGCAATAATAGCACGGCCAGAAAGTCTCAGCCAATCAGATTGCGGGGTCAGAACTAACTGTGGTACAATATGTAATGTTGGATCGTTTTCCTCAATAAACAATTGACTAAGTATAATATTTGTGTCTCCTTTGTGTAACTGGGTTCTCTTTATCTACTTTTAGGACTTGGAAGTATGAAAATCTGATGTTTTAGGTCATATTTATGTAGAAATATAGAAAATTCTAAAGGTTTCACAAACTTCCAAGCATCACTGTAAACTGTGTCTAATGTTGGTTCTTGCATGTTCGTTTTAATTGCAAGTGTCTTTAGGTCTTTGAAAAGCACTACATGAATGCCATATTATTATTATTTTGTGTTTTTTTTAAACTGCCAGCAGAATTGAGTGAGGAAAATCAAAGGCCCCCTTTTCTGAATGTTTATGAGCTTGTTGTGTGAAACCTCAAGGGACCTCTACCTTTTCCATCTGTGATCTTTCTTACTTGTGACCCCACAACAGCACCTGCCCAGGATTTCCTGCTTCATTTCAAATGCATCACTTGAGGAAAAAAAAAAAAAGAAAAAAAAAAAACACCCCTATGGAAAATGCCTGCATCCCAAAATTATTGTATTTGATGGATTCTACAAGCACAGACATTTTCAACTGCAATTTTTGGTGGAATTCCAAATCAATTCCGAGGACCTAGATTAGGTAAAACTTAAAGTCAAGTCAAGTCAGATCTATTTATATAGCGCTTTTTACAATGGAGCATTGTCTCAAAGCAACTTTAAAAGTTTAGATTATCTCCTAATAACTACGTCCAATCCCAAATTGAGCAAGCCTAGGGCAACAGTGGCGAGGAAAAACTCCCTGAGTGTTATAGGAGGAAACCTTGGAAGGACCAACACTCAAAAAAGAACCCAACCTGCCTGGGCGGCGTAGATGATAAATTTAAGAGCGAAACTAAAGTCATGGAATCAAAGTTCGAATAAAATGTGAAGTATGCACATCGGCATTAAGTGGCCCGGGTATGGTGGGGCTGGAGCTGATGACGGAAGCAGCTTGAGTGGAGCTACAGCAGATGAACATCATGTGTGGGGCTGGAACTGGCACAGGAACACAGCTCGGAAAGAAAACAGAAAATGCAATTAGTTATTGATTAAGAGCACGGTGTCTATTAACAATCACTGATGCCATGTCAATCACTGATGCCATGTGTAGCATGAGACCCTGGCAGCATTAGCTATAGCAGCATAGCTAGAAAGAGGAGAACTGGTAGGAAACACAGCCAAGAGGGATCACATGAGACATTGACAACCCCACGGGAGGCAGAAGACAGCAACCCCATGTCTCTGATCACCATAAGACTCTTTGACTATGAACCCCCAGCTCTTCCCTTAGTCTAAGGCAAGGATGCATGAGTCAAGATCACAAGGACCGAAGCCCAGTTCAGCCTGACCGCCCACTCGAAACTCCCAGGTAACGGACAAGGCAGGCAGGTCAGACATGACTCCAGACTCCGGCCCCAGTGACCCAAGCCATGCATTCCAGTCTAAATCTAGTCAAAAGCCTGTGTAAATAGGTATGTCTTTAGCCTAGACTTAAAACTTTGGAGAGTGTCTGTGGTCATTCCATTCGCCTCCCACCGTTATAGTCCGGAGTCTCGAACGAAAGTGGGAAGTTATTCCATAGTTGGGGGGCCATGTATGAGACAGCCTTTCCCCCTGCTGTGACTTTTTTTTATAGGAACTAAAATAAGTCCTGCGAACGAAGGAGATGAGTTGGATTGTAAAACTAAGAAGTTCACTCAGATAATGTGGGGCAGGCCATGTAGACTTTATACGTTTATAATAAGTATGTTGTAATCAAGGCGGAATTTAACTGAATTAACCAGTGTAGTGATGATAGCCAGGAAAAAAAAAAGGGTGATATGATCAAATTTTTCTAGTTCGAGTTAGCACTCGGGCAGCTGCATTCTGACTAACTGAGTTATTTATCGATTTACTATAGCAATACAGAAGTAAGGCGTTACAGTAATACAACTTGAGGGTTTAAACGCATGAACAAGTTTTCTGCATCATTGAGAGAGAGGATTTTCTAAGTTTAGCGATATTACGTATTGAAAGCAACAATTCGAGTGATCTGGCTACTGTGCGCACATCAGGATCTGACTCAAATGTGACAACCTAAGTTTTTTACAGACGGACTGGGCAATACTGGACAGCCCTCTGAGATTAGGATGATGTAGCTAACCTCTCCTCACAGCCTTGGGTCCCACTAATAGAACCTCAGTTTTATCTGAGGTTTACATGAGAGAATTAAATAACATCCATCTTTTTATTTCCTTACCGCTGAAGAACGGACGCGAGAATTCGAGGATCTGCAACCCATACTGATGTCTGCGGTTGGCCAGAAGAAAGCAGGAGTAGCTTCGTAGCTGCTAGCAGCTTTACCTTTGATATATTTATTTCCCGATCGCATCTGTATCATATATAATCGTATATATAGTAGGTTTTTACAACATCTTAATCATTTTATTCTCGTACCGGCGGATTATATTTTTTGCCGCTAATCGTTATTTAGTAACTTTACAGGTGTACCGGCTTGTGTTCGCAGTAGTTAGCCATTAGCTAATAACCAGAGTTGCGTCCTCTTTTGCAGTAGTGTGTGTTTTTATAACTTTTTACAGTCTTTTCCCACTTTCTTTTTGAGACTTAGCTTTTTGTGACGTTTTGTGTTGACTTAACTTGTATTAACGCTTTAATCGAGCATTGCATTGGACCATCGGCTGCAGCTGAACCATATCTTCACTCGGCACCCCACAACACCACCCGAAGCTAAGTACCTTTAATTAATTAATTGTACTAACATGGCTTCTGCTGTGCTTGTTCCCTGTGCCGAGTGTGGCATGTTTAGCTATTCTTCCTCCGTCATTAGTGTAAATTTTACTTATGATAGGTGTAGGCTTGTAGCCAGTCTGACGGAGAAGATTGTAGTTTTAGAGGTGCGCATCCAGACATTAGAGAAGGCTAGCTCAGCTCCTAGCTTAGCAGATCTGGATGCCACAGGTGAAGTTAGAGCCCCAACCCCGGCAGAGTCCTCGCAGCAGGGCAAGTGGGTGACGGTTCGGCGACGTAGTCATAAGGCTAGTCCACAAGAGCACCACTCTTTACCTGTTCACGAGTCCAACAGGTTTGCCCTCCTCAGTGATGCACCCACTGAGCAGCCTGTTGAAAGAGCTCTGGTCATAGGTGACTCTATTTTACGACACGTGAAAGTAGCTACCCCTTTAGGGACACCAGCAGCTAGAGTTACATGTATCCACGGAGCTAGAGTGCCGGACATTGTAACGATTCTTAGTGAACTCGAGAGCCGTAGATTCTCTACGATAGTTATTCGTGTAGGGGCTAATGATATACGCCTTCGTCAGTCAGAGGTTACTAAGGCTAATTTTGTAGAGGTGGTTAGAGTGGTGAAGGCGATGTCCGATGCAGTAGTGTGCTCTGGCCCCATCCCAATGCGGCGAGGTGACCAAGCCTACAGCAGGTTATGGTCGCTGAACTGCTGGCTGTCCAAGTGGTGCTCTGAAAACAACGTGGGCTTTATAGACAACTGGACAGCCTTTGAGGGTAAGCCTGGCCTTTTAGGATGGGACGGTGTCCATCCCACTCGGAAGGGTGCCGCTCTCATCTCCTGCAACATTGCCCATAGTCTTATGGCCCGATTGGTTAGGGGCTGACTATCCAGAGCAGGGGTCAGGCAGCAGACAAACCGGCTTAACCAACTGTCTGCTGGTAGCCATATACCGTCACCCAGAACCCACATTATTGAAACTGTGTCTGTTACCCGCATCTGCCCTAAACGTAAACGCTCTCAAAAGGTCTGTTTTAATAACCTCATTAGTATAAAGAGATAGCTTCCCAGATAGCACAAATAGCTCCCAAAGAAATAACAACATTAGACTAAAGCTAGGATTACTTAACGTTAGATCACTTACAAACAAAGCAGTGATTTTAAATGAAATAATCACTGATAAACGTTTACATGCTCTCTGTCTCACTGAGACTTGGATTAGACCTGATGAATATTTAGCCTTAAATGAAGCCTCACCTCCTGGATGCAGTCATGCTAATCGCCCTCGTCCTAATGGTCGGGGGAGGCATAGCCACAATTTTTGACAAAGAGCTAGGTGTTACAACTAAATCCCATTACAGGGCTAATGAAATACTGATTCTTAATGTGACTGATCCATCATTATGGAAGTCAAAACCACATTTTTTTTCAGCTTATCACTATTTACCGTCCTCCTGGTCCCTATTCAGAATCTTTTTAGGAATTTGCTAAATTTCTTTCTTGCTTAATACTGTCAACAGATAAGGCTTTAATTGTAAGTGAGTTCAATATTCACTTTGACAATGAACAGGATCCACTTAGAATTGCTTTCGAATCCATCTTAGAATCCATGGGTATCACTCAGAATGTGATGGGACCAACCCACCGCTGTAATCATACTTTAGATCTAATATTAACATTGGTATCAATATAGATAACCTTGATGTTTTCACGCAAAGTGATTTGATTTCAGATCACTATCTTTTAGTATTTGAGCTATCTCTAATAAATAAAATCCTTCTGCCTCGTTATCACACCAAGCGCACTATCACATCTGCTACTCCAGCTGTGTTTATTAAAAACCTACCAGACTTGAAATTTAATACACCTACAGAGATCAATCATCTTGAGTGTGTAAATGACCAATTAGAATGTGTGCTTCCCTCAACCCTGGACACGATTGCTCCTGCTAGGGTCAAACACATTAGGGAAAAAAGGCTAGCACCATGGTAAAATGACAACACCCGTACCTTAAAGCAAAGAACACGGCACCTAGAGCGCAAGTAGAGACATAGTAAATTGGAGGTGTTAAGATTGCTTGGAGGGACAGTATGGCAGAGTATAAGCATGCCCTTAGCTAAAGCTGCATATTTCTCAATCATAGAGAAAAATAAGAATAATCCAAGATTTCTCTTTAATACAGTCTGAAAATTAACAAAAAAAAAAACCTACAGAAAGTGATTCTCCCGTTCTGTGTAATTTTAACAGTAATGATTTCATGACTTTCTTTAATGATAAGATAGAAAACATTAGACATAAAACTCGATGCTCATCACATCACCAAACTATTCAGCAACCAATTACTAATACTGAATTATCCGCACTGATCAGCTCGTCTAAGTCATCAACATGTTTAATAGATCCAATTCCTACACGTTTACTCAAACAATTAATACCTAGTATTATAGAGCCACTGTTAGTTATTTTAAATTCATCCCTTACCTTTGGTTATGTGCCCAAATCCTTTAAGTCTGCCGTTATCAAACGTTACCAATCTTGACCCTTGTGTGATATCTAATTATAGACCAATTTCAAATCTACCGTTTCTGTCCAAAATCTCAGAAAAAGCCATACATCAGCAGCTCTGCAGTTACCTCCAAAGGAATGAAATTTATGAAACATTTCAGTCTGGCTTCAGGCCCCATCATAGTACTGAAACAGCATTAATTAGGGTACTAAATGACTTGTTAATGCCTGCAGATAAGGGATGTGTTTCTTTTCTTGTTCTGTCAGATTTAAGTGCAGCATTTGACACTATAGATCATGATGTTTTACTAAACAGACTAGAAAATACTGTAGGTATCAATGGATTAGCACTTTCTTGGTTTAAATCCTACTTAACCGACCGGTACCAGTTTGTTCATATAAATAATCTAAGGTCTAAGCCCTCAAAATTGAAGTATGGCGTGCCTCAGGCGTCAGTGATTGGCCCGCTTTTATTCTCACTGTACATGCACTAGGCTCAGTTATTCGTAAACATGGCATTAGTTTCCACTGCTATGCAGATGATACACAGCTGTACATATTAGCCAAACCTAATGACAGCCTTACAATCAACAAAATTGAGGACTGTGTAAAGGAAATAAAAGATTGGATGTTATTTAATTTTCTCTTACTTAACTCAGATAAAACTGACCCAAGGCTGTGAGAGACAGGTTGGCTACATCTATCCTAAATTTACATGGCTGTCCAGTATTGCCCAGTCCGTCTGTAAAAAACTTGGGGTCACATTTGATTCAGATCTCTCCTTTGATGCGCACATTAGCAGCATCACTCGAATTGCTTTCTTTCAATTACGAATATCGCTAAACTTAGAAATATCCTCTCTTTTAATGATGCAGAGAAACTTGTTCATGCATTTATAACATTAAGGTTGGATTACTGTAATGCCTTACTTACTGGATGCTCTCGTAAATCTATAAATAAACTTCAGTTCGTTCAGAATGCAGCTGCCCGAGTGCTAACTCAAACTAGAAAATTTGATCATATCACTCCTGTTCTATCATCACTGCACTGGTTAGCAGTCAAATTCCGCATTGATTACAAAATACTTCTTATAACTTATAAAGCTCTACATGGCCTGGCCCCACATTATCTGAGTGAACTCTTAGAGTCTTACAATCCAACTCTTCTACTTCGCAGGGTACAGGACTTCTTTTAGTTCCTAGATTTAAAAAAGTCACAGCAGGGGGAAAGGCTTTCTCATACATGGCCCCCCAACTATGGAATAAACTTCCCAATTTCGTTCAAGACTCAGACACTCTCCAAAGTTTTAAGTCTAGGCTAAAGACATACCTATTTGCACAGGCTTTTGACTAGATTTAGACCAAGATGCATGGCTTGGGTCACTGGGGGCGGAGTCTGGAGTCATGACTGGCCTGCCTGCCTTGTCCGTTAACCGGGAGTGTCGAGTGGGCGGTCTGACTGAACTGGGCTTCGGTCATCGTGATCTTGACTCGTGCATCCATGCCTTAGACTAAGGGCAGAGCTGGGGGTTCATAGCCAGAGTCTTATGGTGATCAGAGACGTTGGGTTGCTGTCTTCTGCCTCCCGTGGGGTTGCCGATGTCTCATGTGATCCCTCTTGGCTATGTTACCTACCAGTTCTCCTCTTTCTAGCTATGCTGCCGAGGTCTCATGCTACACAGGGCATCAGTGATTGTTAATAGACACTGTGATCTTAATCAATAACTAATAACATTTTCTGTTTTCTCTCCGAGCTGTGGTCCCGTACCAGTTCCAGCCCCAGACATGATGTTCATTCGCTGCAGCTTCACTCAAGCTGCTTCCGTCATCAGCTCCAGCCCCATGATACCCGGGCCACTTAATGCCGATGTGCATACTTCACATTTTATTTTAACTATGACTCCATGACTTTAGTTTCGTTCTTAGATTTATCATCTACGCCACCCAAGGAGGTTGGGTCGCTTTTTGAGTCTTGGTCCTCCCAAGGTTTCTTCCTATAACAATTAGGGAGTTTTTCCTTGCCACTGTCGCCCCTAGGCTTGCTCAATTTGGGATTGGAGACGTAGTTATTAGGAGATAATTCTAACCTGTAAAGTTGCTTTGGACAATGCTCCATTGTAAAGCGCTATATAATAAATCTGACTTGACTTGCTTGACTCGGCAATTTTGTTGATTGTAAGGCTGTAATTAGTTTGGCCATATGTACAGCTGTGTTCATCTGCATAGCATTGGAACTACTGCCATGTTTAACAAATAACTGAGGCCTAGTGTGCAGCATGTACAATAGAATAAAAGCGGGCCAGCACTGACCCTGAGGCACGCCATACTTCACTTTTGAAGCTTTGACCTTAGATTATTTATAATGACAAACTGGTACCATCAGTTAGTAGGATTTAAACAAGAAAGTGGCTGATCCGCTTAATACCTACATTTTTTTCTAGTCTGTTTAGTAAACACATGTCTATATTGTCAAATGCTGCACTTTAAGTCAACAGAACAAGAAAAGAAACACAGCCCTTATCTGCTCACATTAACAGTCCATTTAGTAAGCTCCGTAATGCTGTTTCAGTAAATGATGGGGCCTGAAGCCAGACCGAATGTTTTCATAAATTTCATTCCTTTGGAGGTAACTGCAGAGCTGCTGATAGATGGCTCTTTCTAAGATTTTGGCCTAAACGGGTAGATTTGAAATTGGCTATAATTAATATCACACATGGTTCAGCTGCAGCCGATGGTCCAATGCAATGCTCGATTAAAGCGTTAATACAAGTTAAGTCAATACAAAACGTCACAAAAAACTAAGTCTCAGAAAGAAAGTGGGAAAAGACTGTAAAAAAGTTATAAAAACACACACTACTGCAAAATAAGACGCAACTCTGGTAATTAGCTAATGGCTAATTACTGCAAACACAAGCCGGTATACCTGTAAAGTTACTAAATAACGATTAGCGGCAAAAAAATATAATCCGCCGGTACGAGAATAAAATGATTAAGATGTTGTAAAAACCTACTATATATACGATTATATATATGATACAGATGCGATCGGGAATTAAAATAGTTCAAAGGTAATAAACTGCTAACAGCTACGAAACGTGCGTGCGTCCTGTGTGCAATCGCAGAGAATGAGTCTGGGTTGCCAGATCCTCGCAATCCTCGCGTCAGTGCTTAGCGTTCTCTCAGCGTTCTCTCAAACTTCAAATCTAGCTATAAATACTGCAAAAAGTATAGTGTATAGTACTTGACATAAAACTTTAAACTCACCTTAAATATGTATCTGTATGAAATCAGCACATAATATTCTTTGTGTGTGACATTTTAGATTCAAAATTTGTGAAACATCTATTGAAATCTAATCTATAGGGCATTATCCTGAAGGCACCACTTGATCTGACAGGAGAGCATGATAGTTACCACCCTGTATTGTATTAAAACCCTGGAGGCCGATACGATTCCTCATATTCCTCGGTGGTCTGGCCTAATGCTTGGTTTGTAATTAATCTACTATATTACATTCTAAATATAAAACATTTTCAACATATCATTTTCTAAAACATAAAACATGTTTTTTTCCCCTTAGGGGATCTAGGAAGACATGGTAAAAGGAAAGGCATATAAAGGGTCTCCAAACGCAGGAACAGTGAAAAAACCTCTCTATAGTGTTATATTTGATATTTCGCATTGTGATTCATGTTTATTTGTAAATGATTTGTTTAAATGTGAACTCAGTTTATTGAATTATATCACTGACAATAGAACAAGGAATCGTGGAAAAAGAGTCAGTGGGACCTAACGCAAACCCAATTTCAAAAGGCAGACTTACCAGAGTTGACTTTGTCAGCACCTACCAAGCCAACCAAGTAGTTCTGCTAAAGGAATATGAAGACTGAAATGGATATACATTTATGATTTATTCATATACTTTTTCACACTTTTTGGCATCTCACTCTGTATCCACAAATACAACATAGTGATACCAGGAAGTTCAGAAAAAATTCGTCATGCAAAGTCAAAACTAATCTGTCTTTCAGTGACAGACATCCAAAAAAAGATGATGCCAAGGTATCTTTATTCTAGCTTCTGTCAAAATCTGAAAGTGAGTTTATAAAAATTATTCATGGCTGGATTAAATAACCCAGATTCTCCTAAACACCAACGATTTTCACTGTTTTGCCATTTTGTCTATTCTTTATGTCACATTTTCAATTAAAATAAAATATTTGCTGTTTTTGGAAAAAAATGTGCATCATGCATTATGTGATTCATACCAAAAATCTCACTTTCTAACAGTTAACACCTGCTGTTGTATCACCAAACACCAAAACATTCACAGGACAAAAGCACTTCCTTGGTGTCAAGTGACATAGGAACTGAAACTAATTCAGTACTAGTTATGCAATTGGAACATGAATTAAACTGCTACTGGAATCTGAATTACTTGGTTATTTGTGTGTGAGAATTTCTGGTGATACTTACACACAAAGAATGGAATAGTATATAAATAGATTAACTGTTAATACAGATTTAATACTTCAGGTCACGACATAAAATGTAATCTAGAATGTAATCTTAATAGATGACTGCCATTTTAGAATTGTCACGCCGTGAGGCGATGGAGAAGCGAGACGAACGCAGGTTGAAAGGAAAGGGGCTTTATTAAAGGTGCAAACAACAGAAACTAGGCACAGCCGGAATACGGGTAGAACATAAACTAGACCACGGCCGGAAACGGGTGTGAACAGAAACCGAAAACAGGTAGGGAACATAAACAAAACAAGGAAGTGAATCAAACGTGCCAAACCTGGGGATGTGAGGAACACGGACGAGCATGGAGAAGTGCGGACGGAACGCGTTGGGACGCGAGACGGGGGGCGGTGCGTAGGGACACAACCAACATGGAGACATCAATAATCCGCGGTGACGGTGAGGTGAGTGCGGTTTATATAGTGTGTGCATGTGATGAGGAACAGGTGCGTGTGATTGTGACGTGGGCAGGTGATGCTGGCGTGGCGGCCCGCGAGCGTGACAAGAATACATAAACCTATACAGCATTTCAGCTTTGTTTATATTCAAACTAATTTTTCAATTGATCTTTTAACAGCAAATTTCATTAGAAAAAACAACTGAATCTAACGAAAGGAACACAAAAGAAAAAAATTCACAAAACAAGGTGGGAAAAGCAGAAGTCATCCTTGGAAATTGTGACAGTTTAGTGCAGTCAAAAAAATTCCCCACACACAAACCTGAGGGCACAATCAATCCGAAAATTACACAGCATAACACATACTGATTACTGGCTGACAAGTGACGAAATTGACCTGGCTTGTTTTTCCTTTGACAGAGACAATCAAAATATTAGATTTCAGCCTGTTCTACTCCATATCGGATGTCGATCTGGAGGGATTGCAGGAACTCCCCAGGGACAGCTTGTCCAGTTACTGAACACCAGGAGTAATCACAGGGTTACTGCCAGGAGTGTGTTCTGTGGAAACAATCAAATCTGTGTCTATGACAGTCAAGTGAGCAAGCCTGGCAACAATAGCAAACAGACAGTATCTTGGATGTTAAGTGCCAATTCCCTGAAAAGCATATCTGAGCTCAGCATTACAGCCATTTGACAAAACAAGACAATTTGATATCAGACCTAGAAAACTACAAGATGGACAAAACGAATCAAGAGTGACAAAAGCTGATTTATATTGCTCGTGCAGAACAATGTATAACAGAGACGTAACAACTCAGTGCACAGACTAAAGAATGGTACCATCCAACTTGTTCTTTGATGTAGAAGTTTAAATTACATAGTGCAAAAAGTAAAGGTAAAAATAATGGAAGCCCTTCTTTAATAACTTAAATTCAGTTGTAAATACATTTACAATGAACAAATCTAAACAAAAAAGTCTAAGCCAATTGCCGCTGATGCGTCACCTTTAGACACTTCGGGCCCGTATACGGGCCCGATGGGTCGTACTTTTTTTGTATTCTTAATAACTTAAAACATTCTTAATACACAGTCCAAAACACAAACTCAAAACATTTAATACTATTATGACTACCTGCATACCGATTTTCAACCGTCTACATGCAGCCATTCGCCATAAATCACGTACCAAACACACAGCTGTTCGCCATGTTTGAGTACATAAACAAACAAAAAAACCAACCCAACTATTTTGCATTTTAAAATATACTTAGGATGTAAAATAACTTTTGATTTTGTCATAGAAAATTCACTTACCGTCTAAACAAGTCCATGATACCGTTACATTGCCGATAAAACGTCAGTAAAGTCCTTTTTTCCATGATTATGTCTTCCGGAAAAATCCATTCCTTCCATTCTTTGGACGTTTTTCATTCTAAAAAACAAAGTTTCCCTCTGAAAGGTCCATGAGCTATCGCCTATGGGTGGTCTCTGCAAATACTAAGTTCATTAGTTATTCAAGAGGTCGTAAACTGTATTGGTGCAGCTGTTTTCTACACCTCCCCCATTCAGAGAAGCTGGCCAATGGCTAGACAGATATGCAAATCCCTGGGTCTGTGTAAGCGCTGAAGGACAGAGCTGTGTTCCAATGGACAGCTAAGAGTCTACGGTTCCTATAGAAACCAACCATGACACGATCACACACATGGGGTGAGTCACATTTCAGGGGCATTATTATAACGATTATTGCTGTTTTGTGATACGGTGCGAGCGGGTGGTTCAGTGACGCAAACAGGAAATCCAATGCAGAGTAGACCGTCTCATTTCGGTTCCGTCTTTGCCGCTGTCTACCCAACCTTCCAAGCACACACCTTCATAGACCGCGTAGACCGCGTCCTTCGAAGGATGCAGCCCCTGAAATGGGATTCACCCACAGAGCGCAGGGAGGAGGGGTTGGAATCTCCATTCACAGCCTTGCTGAACAATGCAGAGGCCTCAATTCTGCCTGATTTATTCAGATAAAAACCAAATAACACTGAATTGTGACTAATATTTGTTTGTTCTATTACAGAAGACATAAAAAAACTTGCAACCACTTGATTTATAGTGACAGGCTTCTTTTTATTGGTATTTTTAGAAGTCGTGGCAAAGTTTGAGACGACTGGTGATCCTTGATAAAAACCTGTGTAACTCTTGAAAACTTTGTTGTATCTGTTCCAAAGTTTGGATTTAGCTTTACAAGTCCCTGCTGAAACAGAAAATGTACAGCACGGAAAATGTTCAATCACCAGCATCCACACACAAATTATACACCCCAAAAATTGAAGGCGTTTTTTGATTTTCGACATTTTTTTTTTTTGCATTTAATCTTCCCAAATGTAACCTAAATGAGGAAAATAGAAGACTGGAGGTGAATAAATATGTTGTCCCAAGTGTTTACTTCAATTTAAGCCCTGAATGATCATTGTGCTATATGTAAAACCTAAAATAACCAGTGTTTACATGTAATAGTGCAAATCCCTTGACAATGAATTTTCATTCAATTACAGCAGCATAGGGCTAGGCTTCTTCGTTCCACTGAAAATTAATTAAATTCTACCAAACGTAAAGACACTGTAGAAAATTATATGTTCAGTATTAAAATGGGTTTGTGCCATGACACCAGCCAACACCTTTAGGGTGTGTTTCACACCAACTGTGAGTTAGGCCATGTCACTGGCACTCAGCAGGCAAGGAGAGGACTGTGGTAGCCTAGTGGTTAAGGTACTGGACTCTGGACCAGAAGGTCCAGGGTTCAAATCCCACCTCTGCCAAGCTGCCACTGTTGGGTCCTTGAGCAAGACCCTTAACCTACAATTGCTTGGATTGTAAGATTGTACCAATTGTAAGTCGCTCTGGATAAGGGCGTCTGCTAAATGCTGTAAATGTAAATGTAAATGTAAATGAGAGACAGCATACAGGATGGGACAGAAAATCAGATGATGAGCTTCATTACCACCAACAGGGTTTGCAACAAATTGCTGCCTCAGGATATGTAAACACCTTAAAGACTGGAGTCTGTTTGTCCTTATTCTTATCTCCTAAAAAAGTGCCATACTCCAATCCTGGCTTTATAGGTATAGGCAAACTATACCTCACAGGGACGGAACAGGTACAGGAAAGATGAGAACCATCCTCCCAAATACCTCAAATACTCACCCAAAGGTGACGTCCTGGTAATGCCTCAGATGTGAGCAGGAAGCCGGCCAGAGTGTTAATGAATACAACCTCAGATCAGAGACACAAGCAGCCCGTTTCCTCTGCCTCATGTCAGGTGTGACTGTGTTGTTGCTGATTTTTTAACCAAGACAAACTGTACAAAAGTGTGATTGAAAAATGGTAAAAAAGTGGGTGGTAGAATTTTTCTCAACAGGTTGAGATGTTCAAACAGTTCCAGTAGAAGAGATACGTTGTGTGTCCATTTAGTGCATGCATTTAAACAGAACCATTTTGGGGTTTCAGGACAATATTGCTATACAAAATGTTAATATTGCTAAACTTTTAAACAACTTAAAAGTCAGAATCTACAACTTAACACTTAACACTGCACTTAAGCTATTTAAATACATCACTAACTGTTTTTAATGTAATGGTGCAAGTTAACTAGTTCAATCGTTTAAGCTATGTTTGTTAATTTAAAAATGAATAAATAAATAAAAACTCAAGTGTCTGACTTCGCTTAGGCGGCCTTAGTTTGCGGTGAGTAGTGAAATATCGTAATGACTTGATGATGAATCGCTAAAGCACGGATAGTTTGACTGCGGCAGCTCTACTTCCCAACCGGGTACCGTAAAGCACGGTTTAGACGCGCATAAATTTTTTTTTTTATGTAGATAAGGCGACAGAGTTTATTACAATTGCAGAATAATCCGTGGTTTAGGCTAATGAGCACGTGTACTTTAGTTTGGATCCCAAACTTTTCAGCTAGCGAATAAACAAGTTCACCAAAATACCTTGGCCGTTTCTCAATATGCGTACTTCTCGGTACTTGTGTTCTCGTGTACTTGTGAAACGTCATCAGTGGCAGCCCAAGCACTGTTCCATAGGCTCTATGCATGCTTGTCTTCCAGGTTCTCTTATACCGGCAGACTAACTTCCGGTTTTAAATGCCGGACACTGAACACGTATCGTTAAAACACGATTATCTTATTATTAATACTATTAATAATCCTAATAATCAAGTCAAAGTCAAAGTGAACTTTATTGTCATTCAGACTATACAGCTGGGAGTGTACATCTGAACGAAATAGCTTTTCTCCAGTCTCCGATGTGTAGAATACAAGGGTGTAGAGACGAGAGACTAAAATATATACAAATACACCACATAATAAGAGAAAACAAAGATCAATATAAAAATACAACCTGTAACACATTGAACACAATATAGACATAATACCCATGTGCATAGCACATATACACGATTAAAATATTGAGGTATATATACAGTATTTACCCACGTGGTATACAGGTATATACCACGTGTGTGTGTATGTATGTACGTATGTGTATATATATATATAATATATATATCTATCTATATACGCATATGTGTATATATATTTCACATTGCAATGAAATGAATGCTATTGCATAAAAACAATTTTTCACAGTATGTATTACTTAATAATGTATTATAATGTATTACCTAATGACATTGGAGGGGACACAGTCTCATTAGTCATGTCACGAATGGCTGTTCAGGCTGCAGAGTTTCATACCCTTGCGACTAAGCTTCACGTCATTTTCATTTCTCAAGTTCATGTCCAGTAAAAAAAACATTGAAATGGACGCTACGACCTTGTGTGTTTGTGGTGAATTTGAATGTTATCCCTCTGATGTTGACAAAGAATTTCGTTCTGATTCTCCTTGTCCAGGCGGAAATCGAATGAAAACTCAACAAATAGATTTATCCTGCTGACACCGAACACAACGGGACAGAAACCATGTTCTATGCCCCTCGTTCTTGTTTTTGAATCGCAAAACAGTTAATTCTCATTATGCAATGTAATCCTTATTCCGCAGGCACTTCAGAACTTTCTTACATTCGCCTATGCTGACGGAAACTGGAAGCCGGTATAATAGGAGACTAACGGAAACGCGTCATGTACTCTCAGTGCATAGAGCCTATTTTCCAGCTTCGGCAATCTAATCAAGTACGCTCAAATCCCCGGATGTGTTCTCGATCCGCCCATATTACCGAGGATGAATCGATGCAGACTTGTGCGTACTTGAACAGCGAAATGTCCCACAATGCATTGCCAGCTCGGTAATGCCGGATGAGAGAACTCCCTACTGGATGTATAATTTCTAAAGTAATACTGTTATTGTGTCACAAAATGAAGTTATAAGAGTTTTTTAGGCGAGAATGTAGTAGTTTAAAATTCAACTATGCGGTCAGTTTATCAAGATAAAGCTTACATAAAAAAATGCTCAAACGATTTTGGAGATGTGACGGGAAGCTATTAACGTATTTATTATGCATTAAATGTGTTATTTGTTCAGCCTGTATTCTAAATATGAACTGTCTGATATAAATTGAAGTTCATAATTAAATTCCCTTCTAAAATCAGACTTGTTTGGTGCTGGCTTATGTTTGGGAAGGTTTCTATTTTATGCTTAAATGCGATCGGTCCGCTGTTACACGTAGATTAAACTGTTTAATGGAAAGTAAAAGAACTGAGTACTTCTTCCACCACTGACAGGCTTTATACAACATGTTTTATCTATGTGTAAAAAGTAAACCGTGTTGTCTCCATAGCCAAGTACACTGCTGTTCCAATTGTAGAATAACCGAACTGCGTTCTCCCGTCCTCTGGAGTATGTACTCGCAAGTCCAACTTCCTAGTACAGACTTGGAAAGTACGCGAGCCGAAGTTCGCGTACGTGGTATTGAGAAACGGCCCTTGTTACACTATAGCTACATTAAGCTACATGATGTTATGCAGGATAACTACAAAGTGCCTAACAAATATTGTTTACAGTTAGTTATAGCTACAGTTATTTCATGACCGAACAGAGTGATTATCAGGCTAAGCTAAAACAAACTACTGCACCATTCATTATAAAAAGAGGTCTGTGTAACTGAGACACGCATTCTTCTAAAAGTAAATATAAATAAACTACATTAACAACATATTCAACAATTCTTACCTCATGCCGTTCATCCAGCATCCATTTAGCGTACACCGAATTCCACGAACTTCACCCTAAAGCGTCCAAACCAGACGCTGCATCATGTAACGTGTTTAAATATCACCAGCATAACTGATAATGCACTAATGAGCTTGTAGTGTTTAGTGTAACGTGTGCTGGGGAACACTGCATCTTCCTGCCTATTGGTGCTCTGTACTGTATGTGGAAATTAACCAACTTTGGCTCCACCTAGTGGGCGACGATTTAAAATAAAATTTCCCAAATGCGCTTTCAATCGGCATGTTTCATTCGGAAAATATTATTTTAATCTCTTCAGCTGTTAATTAATAAATTAAATATGAATATGTGGGTAATCTAAGCATTAAATGTCACGTTTTGCGTGACGACACGAGACTTAAACTCTGAAAACTGCTTTACAAACACTTCTGTTTATCAAAACCACATTCCCAAACGTTCTGTATACTTGTCAGTGTAAACCAAGTATACTTAAATAGAAGTACGGGTATATCCCATATATAGCCAAACATTTCTGTGAACTTGTCAGTAAAAACCAAGTATACTTTGTTTAGGGTCTGATGAGTACAGTGGGGCAAAAAAGTATTTGGTCAACCATTGATTGTGCAAGTTCTCCTACTTAGAAAGATGAGAGAGGTCTGTAATTTTCATCATAGGTACACTTCAACTATGAGAGACAAAATGAGAAAAAAAAAATCCAGGAAATCACATTTTAGGATTTTTAAATAATTTAATAACATAACCTTTGTTGACAATGACAGAGGTCAAACGTTTCCTGTAAGTCTTCACCAGGTTGGCACACACTGTAGCTGGTATTTTGGCCCATTCCTCCATGCAGGTCTCCTCTAGAGCAGTGATGTTTTGGGGCAACACGGACTTTCAATCCCTCCACAAATTTTTTATGGAGTTTAGGTCTGGAGACTGGCTAGGCCACTTCAGGACCATGAAATGCTATTTACGGAGCAACTCTTTCGTTGCCTGAGCGGTGTGTTTGGGATCATTGTCATGCTGGAAGACCAAGACCCAGCCACGTTCCATCTTCAATGCTGTCACTGATAGAAGGAGGTTTTGGCTTAAAATCTCACGATACATGGCCCTGTTCATTCTTCCCTTAACACGGATCAGTCGTCCTGTCCCCTTTGCAGAAAAACAGCCCCAAAGCATGAGGTTTTCACCCACATGCTTTACAGTAGGTATGGTGCAACTCTCCATTTTCCAAATTCTCCAAATTCTTCTTCCTCCAAACACGGTAAGTTTAGTTTTTACCAAAAAGTTCTATTTTAGTTTCATCTGACCACATGATATTCTCCCAATCCTCTTCTGGATCATCCATATGCTCTCTGGCAAACTTCAGACGAGCCTGGACATGTACTGGCTTAAGCAGGGGAACAGGCCTGGCACTGCAGGATCTGAGTCCCTCTCGGCATAGTGTATTACTGATGGTAGCCTTTGTTACTTTGGTCCCAGCTCTCTGCAGGTCATTTATCAGGTCCCTCTGTGTAGTTCTGGGATTTTTGCTCACCTTTTTCATGATCATTTTTACCCCACGGAATGAGATCGTGCATGGGGCCCCAGATCGAGGGAGATTATCGATGGTCTTGTATGTCTTACAATTGCTCCCACAGTTGATTTATTCACCCCGACCTGCTTGCCTATTGTGGATTCACTCTTCCCAGCCTGGTGCAGGTCTATAATTTTCTTCCTGTTGTCCTTCGACATCTCTTTGGTCTTGGCAATGGTTGAGTTTGGAGTCTGACTGTTTGAGGCTGTGGACAGGTTTCTATTATACAAATAACGAGGTCAAACAGGTGCATTAATAATGTACCGAGTGGAGGACTGAAGAGCTTCTTAAAGAAGTTACAGTCCTGTGAGAGCCAAAATCTTCTTGTCTGTGGGTGACCAAATACTTATTTTCCACCATGATTTTGTTAGGGGCCGACCAGGTGGACAAGATTCTGGCCGAGGGAAGAATTGGGAGAGGGAGGACCCAAGTGCAGGATAATATGGATCTGGAAATATCACTGCTGGTGATAACTTTGCCAAGAGAGTAAATATAGTTGTATACCCCTTAGGGTAAAAGTGTAGAGATGGCGGCACTGCCACTGAGTGTCAACACAGACACTCGTAGGAGAGGTTGTGAGCGAGATTCGATCCACACGTCTCGTGTTCCAGTGGCAATGACGTTACCACTACCCCGTGTGGCCGCGAGAGGACGTATGGATAACAAAGGTTAAGAGCGTAAGGGCATACAGATGGGCCGTTTAAAACGGACTCAAACAAATGTTACATGCAGCCAAAAGGGGCTTTAAAGGAGAGGTTTCAAAACTACAAATTATAAACAGACTAACGCCCGTGGCGTGATAGTCTGACTAAAGCGGGGGAAGGCAAAACTAGGCAGAAAGAGATCGCTGTCTGGTGAAGCTCACCAGGGAACTGCGCATGCGCAGTAGCGACGTCTCTGCCTAGAGCGCGTGCACGCCGAGTTGAACGCGATAGCGCCCCGCTATACTTCAAGGAAAAGGAATATTAAAGTACCGGACCGTGTGATCCACGTACGGCGAGGGATCCCAACGGGGATTATGCATACAGGGCTTTGCAGAGGGAGAACGGCAGCCTATCTGTGGCGGCGAGCGACTGCTGAGGAGCGCAGGAAGAAAACATGGAGGAAGAGAGGTCAGTAGCGTTGCTAAGCCTTTCCTACCTAATTCCCTGGCATTGAATCACCTCGAGTCTCCCGATCTGTACTCGGCTGATCTGCTTATCGGACCAGTTGTACCTCTAAGCCCTGGTAAATCACTACTGAAAAAACTCTCTTCCAGCACGGAGAATTCGCTTATGAGGAACGATAGCGCACCGGGCGCACCGGGCGGCGTTTAGGAATCGGTATTTGTACTAGTCCGGCGGCCATGACGGCGCCGCTCTCCGGTTTGCGATGCATGAACCGTAACAGTACCCCCCCCCCCGGGGGACGGCTCCCAACGTCCCCAGACCGGCGGCTCTATCTCGCCGGAGAGACCGGTCCAGGATGTGTCGAGCGGGGACCCAGGAGCGCTCCTTCGGGCCGTACCGCTCCCAGTCGACCAGGTATTGGGTGCTGCCCTGCACCCGGCGGGAGTCGAGGAGCCGGCGGACCGTGTACACCGGACCCCCTTGGACGATGCGGGGTGCAGGCGGCCGACTGGGAGGTGCGAGGGTCCGACACAGAACGGGCCGCAGCTGCGACAATATGTCTTCCTTCAGGGGCCCTCCTCGTGTCCTGCCCTCGCCTCCGGGCCGTACCTCTCCCAGTCGACCAGGTATTGGGTGCTGCCCTGCACCCGGCGGGAGTCGAGGAGCCGGCGGACCGTGTACACCGGACCCCCTTGGACGATGCGGGGTGCAGGCGGCCGACTGGGAGGTGTGAGGGTCCGACACAGAACGGGCCGCAGCTGCGACACGTGGAAGACAGGGTGGATCCTCATAGCAGGGGGAAGCTCAAGCCGGTTGATCCGCCGGAGCACCTTGAAGGGCCCTATGAATTTAGGTCCCAATTTGCCGGTGGCGCCCCGGAGGGGGAGGTGCCGGGTGGACAACCACACCCGTTGACCCCGACGGAAACTGGGGGCAGGCCGACGCCTGTGATCTGCTGTCCGCCGCATGTTCTCCGCCGCCCGAAGCAGCAGAGCCCGCGCTTTGGTCCAGGCCCTTTTACAGCGGTGAACAAAGTGCGTGGCGGAAGGGACCCCAGCCTCTCTTTCCTGCTCAGGGAAAAGAGGCGGGGGGAAGCCAAACTGGCACTCGAAGGGCGACATGCCCAGGGCCGAGTGACGCAGAGTGTTGTGGGCAAACTCTGCCCACAGTAATTGCTCGGACCAGGTGGAGGGGTTCCTGGCGGTGAGACACCAGAGCATGGCAGCCAGGTCCTGGTTGACACGCTCCGTCTGGCCATTGGATTCTGGGTGGAACCCCGAGGACAGGCTGGCCATGGCCCCCAAAAGGCGGCAGAAGGCCGCCCAGAAGCGACTGGTGAATTGGGGGCCTCGGTCCGACACCACGTCACTGGGTAGGCCATGGACCCGTGTGACATGGCGGAGGATGAGGTCGGCCGTTTCCCACGCTGTGGGGAGCTTGGGCAGAGCCACAAATTTGCATGTCTTCGAGAACCGGTCCACGACGACCAGTATCACGGTGCAGCCCCGGGAGGGGGGCAGACTCGTGATAAAGTCGAGGGAGACGTGGGACCAGGGCCGAGAGGGGACAGGAAGCGGTAAGAGGAGGCCGCTGGGCCGCTGCCGGGGGGTCTTTTTCCGAGCACAGACCTCACAAGCGGCAACAAAATTCCTAACATCCGCTGCCATGCCCGGCCACCAGAAGGTCCGCCTGAGGAAGTCACAGGTGCGAGTGCCCCCGGGGTGAGCCACGAAGGAGCCCTCGTGGCCCCAGCGCATGACGTCCTCCCTGGCGGAAGCAGGGACGAACCTGTGACCCGGAGGGCCATTACCCGGATCGGGTTCCCTGCGAAGGGCCCTGGTGACGACCCTGTTGACCTCCCAGGTTAGTACCCCTACGAACCGAGCGGGGGGAAAAACGGGTTCGGAGGCAGGGGAGGACTCGGGGGGGATCCCACTGTCTGGAGAGGGCATCGGGCTTGACGTTCTTAGAACCCGGCCGGAAAGACACCACGAAGTCGAACCTGGCAAAGAACAGCGACCAACGCGCCTGTCGGGCATTAAGGCGCTTGGCCTGCTGTATGTATGCCAGGTTCTTGTGGTCTGTCCAGACCAGGAACGGGTGTTTAGCCCCCTCCAGCCAGTGGCGCCACTCCCCCAGTGCCAACTTAATGGCCAAGAGCTCACGATCTCCGACCGGGTAATTGCACTCAGCGGGGGTGAGACGCCGAGAGAAATAGGCGCAAAGGCGGAGCTTGTGGGCCGGGGCGGACCGTTGGGAGAGAACGGCGTCGACCCCCACATCGGAAGCATCCACTTCCACGATAAATGTCTCTTCGGGGTCGGGAAGACAGAGCACCGGCGGGTTGGTGAGGAGCCGCTTGATCTCCAAGAAGGCCCGTTCTGCTGCTTCCGTCCAGTGGAATGGACCAGTTTCCTTGCGAGTGAGGGAGGTCAGCGGCACGGCGATAGTGCCGAAGTCCCTTACGAACCGGCGAAAAAAATTGGCAAAGCCCAGGAACCGCTGGACCTGCCGTACTGAGGAGGGGCGGGGCCAGTCCGCCACAGCTCGGGTCTTGGCTGGATCCATACTGAGGCTCCCTCTGGATACCACAAACCCCAGAAAAGACACAGAGGGGACATGGAAGAGCGACTTCTCTAATTTAACAAAAAGGCGGTTCGCAAGAAGCAGGCGAAGGACGCGACTCACGTGCTGGACGTGCTGTGCCATGGATTTACTAAAGATTAAAATATCGTCTAGGTATACATAGACGTACCGGTCGAGGGCCTCTCGCAGGATGTCATTGATGAGACGCTGGAAGACGGCAGGGGCATTCATGAGGCTGAAAGGCATCACTAAATATTCATAGTGCCCCGTCGGTGTGAGAAAGGCCGTCTTCCACTCGTCCCCCGGCCGAATGCGGACAAGGTTGTAGGCGCTCCGAAGGTCCAGCTTGGTAAAAACTTGGGCACCCTGGAGCGCCTCAAACGCTGTGCTCATAAGGGGCAGGGGGTATCGGTCTTTGATACCCCACTGCGTTGAGGCCCCGGTAGTCTATGCACGGACGAAGGGACCCGTCCTTGTTCTCGACAAAAAAGAAACCCTCCCCTGCAGGTGAGGAGGACGGCCGGATAAATCCCGAGCGGAGGGCTACGGTTATATAGGAGCGCATGGCCTCCTGTTCGGTCCAGTTGAGGGAGAAAAGCCTCCCACGAGGCGGAGAAGTACCGGGCAGGAGGTTGATAGCGCAGTCGTAAGCGCGATGCGGGGGGAGAATCCGAGCCTCTTCCTTACTGAATACCCTGCCCAGATCCCTGTATTGAACGGGGACCAAGGCAAGGTCCGGCCCCGGTCTTTGCAAGGGAGGGGCCGACGGGGGAATAAGGCAGGCCTCCTGGCAGTTCAGGGACCATGAACAGACCGACCCCGACTGCCAGTCAATCGAGGGATTGTGGAGGCGTAACCACGGGATTCCTAAAACCAGCGGGTTGTGGGGACTCTGAGTGACCAGGAAGGATAGCCGTTCGATATGGTCACCAATGACCAATTCAAAGGGAGGGGTTTGGTGTGTTACAGGACCAGACCCCAAGGATCGCCCATCCAGGGTCCTAAACGACTGGGGGCGCTGGAGGGCTATCAGCCGAGAGCGAAGCTGTCTGGCCAGCCGAGCATCAATGAAGTTGCCGGCGGCCCCAGAGTCCACCAGGGCCCGGATGGTCATGAGAGGCCCCCCAAC